>JAOEGS010022886.1:0-40632 GCA_025447755.1 Corythornis vintsioides
ATCCTGCTGTGGCAGGGGGGTTGGACTAGATGATCTTCTAGGTCCCTTCCAACCCCTAATATCTATGAATCTGTGAACTCAGTGAGGAGACAGTAGGGCTGAAGTTTGCCTGTCTGAATGTATCTGGGTGGGTGTGCATACGTGCAGCCTCTGGGGCATGGCCTTTGTTTTTAAAAATAGTGATTGACTAGGATACTGTAGGATAGAGTGAATATTTTTTTGAATGCAAGATCAGAATTGTCGTTGTTGACCTGATATTTGATTACATGGGAAAATGTAAGACTCCCACTCTTTCCCCCCCACTTTTCTTTTTCCCCTTTGTGAGCGAGTGCAAGGCTTGTCTGGATTGCTGGAGACCTGCTCCTTTCTCATCTAAGCAGTGGTGGCTGCACACATATGACTCTGAACCCTGGTTCCTGGCTCTGAAATGCCTGTCAATTCATGGTATATGGACAGTGATGGATTTTTGGGCTCCCAGAGGTTCTTCATACCTTGCATATCCTAGTTACATTGACACAGTTCTTCTCTTTCCAAGATCTAATAGCTTAAAAACTGGAGTTAATCAAAGTGTTCTTTGTGTTGCTTGCTCTCCCCCACTCTTGCTGGGTGTTTCATGGCATCTGTCTCAGCTGTGCCCTCCTCTTCAGCCTGTACCACATAACCTGTACCTGTGCTTCATTTCATTGCAAACGTGGGATAGGAAACTGTTGAAGGGATCTGGTTGGAAGGGGGATAGTAGAGAGGGAGCAGCTAAGACTTGTTCCATTACACAGTGTCTTAGCTATGCAGCTTTGCCCTCTTTGGACACAACTGTATGCTGCTTATTAATATTTGTATTGCACATACATGCTTCTAAGAATTATGCTTATCTAGGCCTAAAAAGGCTATTAATAACTGATCCTGTATGTACCTATGAGTTTCCAGAATCTTATTATAGAAGGGATTCTTTTTGCCCACTTCAGCTCCAGTGTTAGAGGATCTGCTTGCTTTTGCTTACTTCATCCATGTAAGCCCATGGTTGTTTGATTATACAATAAGATTGGCTAAGAAAAGCAGGATGTCTAGGGATCCTAAAGGAACTAAGCAGTTCTTACAAAATAGTGTAAAAAGAATTATTTGGAACAATTTATTAATTTACTGTTGGCAATGCTATTTTCTTTACTAGAGCTATCTGGAGGAAGTAAAAATGTGTTAAAGCCAAAGCTTTTTAACCTACAGTTTTTGGTTTAGACCCTGATTTTTTATATAGCCATAAAACAGGGTTAACATGATTGTAATAATACACACAAATCAGGGTTAGTTCTGCTGAGCATAAAATGAGAATTATATTGAGGTAAAGATTTATGAGACTATGCCTATGTTATATCAGGCAGGGAGAAAACTGTAGATATCTTGTGTAAGCACATAGATATATGGGGAAAGAGAGTTCTGAGGTTATATATAATCTACTGAACTTTTTTTTTGTCGCTATGATGTAAGATTTTTTTAAATCGACAAGAAGAAAATAAGTCAAATTTGTTGTTGTGAAAATGTTTTTACAATTTCAAGTCTACTATGTGAGTTTGGAAAACAGAGGGTATTTTTTTTTTTTCTCAACACTGTCATGAACTATAATTAAACCAGGTACCCATATGTTTACATAGAAAGACAAATGGTCTGTTTATTTCAGCAGCTGTTTAACAAGCCACCAGCACAATCAATTAAATTAATCTCAGGAAATAAAACTTGAAATAAAGATGATATCTGAAATCATTTTTATTCATGGTTAGAGACTATGCAGATTCTTTTGACAAGTTGAAAAATCTTATGGGTGATGTTGAAAACTTCAATGTACAAGTGCTAATTCAATTTGAGGGCAAAAAAACTGACTTGATAGAATGGTTTCTGTAGTGATATTACTAGAATAGCAAACCCCCAAGCAATACAAAGCAGCCAGAGTATTGTATGCTCATTACTTGAATTTTCAAACACTTAACAACTGTGAGAAGTATGAATATGCAAAGCTTCCAGACTATGACCAACATTTTTCTCTTTCTTTTCTATTCCTGGAATGAAAAGGCAGTGATTTATGTCATTGCATACATATAACTGTTATTAACCCACTTTAAAGTTGCATATGATATAAGGTCATAGGTCTCTAACTCAGCAGAGCATTAAAGTAAATCAGTCTCTTCACCAGCTGCAGCACCTTAAATATGTGTGCAAGTGCTCTGTTGAACTGGGAGTAAAATTTCAGCTTTTGTAGCTGTTGTGCAAGGGAGATAAAGAGTGGTCCTCGAATATATAGTGCAATATTAAATTTATAAATTTACAGCTATGGAGATTAAAACATGAAAATGGGAACAAACTCTTGCCTTTAATGGTGAGGGTCCTAAACAATAATTCTCATCTCTAGAAACAAAAGGACGGAAAAGAGAGACTTATAATGAATGTCCCATGCGAGGGAATGGTTGGAATAAGAATTTCCCTCAGAAGGGGAAGACCCCTTGACCTCTGTGAGGATTTCAGGGACTTACTGCCACATAGGGTGTGAAGGCTCTAAAGGCAGTGTCAATTTGCCTAATTTTAAGTTCTGGGCCAGATCCTGCAAGCTCCTCTTTGCATATATAGTCATTATGCAAAAATGTGTTGTGGTGGCATTTTATGACAGATATCAGCCCTGATGTTTTAACTGGAAATGTGAAATACCACGGAGTGTGCACCACAGTTACACTGGTGTTGTTGCCTGACCATTGCTTCTGTTTTTTATCACATGAGCAGTGCTATTGATTTGATATAAAAAAAACCTCTGAGATATTTGTGGAAGACATGGGATCTTGTGATTACTGCCGACTGCTCAGAGCTTTGACATCTAATCTTAAACAAAACAGTGAAAACTAGGAGAGTCTGTTTTGTTTTGTTTATTGGTTTGTTTAAGCTAAAATCTTGTTGCTATAAATACAGAAGGAAACCAGTCTCTGCAGGTTAAGGCTAACAGGGCAAGCAGTAGCAAATCTGTTTATATTGTACTATCTCTTATTTTTAAAACACATTTTTCTTATATTTAAAAAAAAGCTGAACTGCATATAACACTGAAGAATGACACAAAAAGAAAAAAAGCAGTTGCTGTGCCATGAATGCTTTTATCTTTTACAATCTAAGTTTGTATTCTGTATAACCATTACAGGTTTTATTCTGGGAGCTTTTCTTTGGAGATAATCCATGGTCTTCCTTCTTGGTAAGTCCTACTGGTGCTGTTTTCAAGAGACTTCTCAACTGCCTTAGTCCCTTAATGGTGCCAAGCAGGCAAATATTCTAGGTTATGACAAACGTATAAAAGCTGTGAGCAAAGAGCTGGCAACATATGAACATCAAAGAGATGTTCACTCTAGGGTCCTAAAGTCTGCCGCTCCGGTCACTCTGATGGGACCTGTCAGAGTAAATCTGTCTACCTTTTCTTCAGCCAAATGCTCCTGCTTCCTTTCTGTGGAAACCAAGTGGTAGAGTGGCCAGTCCCAGTGACAGGGTCATGTTTTGATATGGACATAGGTGGTGATGTGCCCTAGGATCTGGAAAGTGCTTTAGGGTCTATAGTGAAGGCTAAATTACAGTGGAACAGTGGAAGGGGAATGTCATTGTAGCTGGGATCTGCAATGAGACTTGACGAGAGCAGAGCTTCTCATTTGTTTGTCTGCATCTCCAGAGTGAATTTCCTCCATGGACAAATTTTCTACTGAATTTCTTCATGTCTCCATTACTTAACCTGAAATGTGAAAATCAGTCCAAGTTTCCATTTAAATATTATCAAAAGATGTCTACCTGCTTGCCCACTGAAAATGTGTGATAACATCACTACCTGATGCATGTATTATGCCTTTTACTGAGCTCAAGGAATTACATTATGATAAAAGAAAAAGAACATTTCTGGCCTTTAAAGCACTAAATAATTTATAAAATAAGCACCTCATGCAAATGAAGTGAGAAGCAGATGGGGAAGTGTGTTGATTTTACATGCCCAACATGCAGAGCATCACTTGCACTTAACTACAGAGGGTACTGCCAACTACTGACTGGAATGTAAGGTTTTAGCTGCAGTGTGTCTTCCTGTCTTAGAATTGACAAGTATTTTCAGTAATGATCAATATGCTGCTGCTTCCCAGGGTTTCCTAATAATCCAACTTTATGTTTGACTATTGTTAAAGATGATCAGAAAAGAAGAGGCTTGTGAAAATAAATAAAGCACCTATTGCTCTAGGCTGTACTACCTTTAACTTGTGTAGAATGGTGTAACATTGGAGTTGACTTCATAGCTTTCTTTTATATATATATATATATGTGTGTGTAAGAAGACTGGCTCTGTATTTTGGAATGCTGAATAGAAAATTAAAAATGCAGGCCAGTCTTCAGGAACATTTTACTTACTGTTTTAATAAACTTTTGTTTATGCCTAGAGGTGCCATTAAATTACCAGCCAGACATTAATATACAGTACACAAGGGATCTTGTATATAAGCAATGATTATTACAGCATGAGTCAGATGGAGCTGGCTATATGTGTAGCTGCTGGACGGGAGATGAAAACTGAAGACCTGTATGGACAAAGCATGGTGGTGCTTAGGCAGTAGACGTGCCTTTTAGTCAGCTATATTTAGGAGTAAGCTATTTTTTTTTGGAGTGGAAGCAGGACTCAAGGAGACAGTGGTCTGTCATGGTAGAAATACCTTTGATTGCTTTCATAAAGTAACAGAACCTGAGTACATGGTATGGGTGATCGTGGAGTTAAGAGTACTATGTATTTCCAAGTGAAGTATTGTTCTGGACCCCTTTAAACAAGGAATCTCTTACCAAAGCATCTGTTTCATTTGCTGGCTCTGAGTGGGCAGGGATGCTGGAAATGGTTACATCCAAACACAGATTGCTTTCTGTACTACTGTATCCACTTTGGGAACATCACTGAAGGAAGCAATGGTTGCAAGAACAAACTGGAGTAAATGTGGGCCACCGACACCAGACTGGAAAGTATCTGTCTGAGTAACAATGTGGAGAGGTAAAATCAGATGTAATTTGCTGCAGGCCTTGTGCTTGTATGCTTCCACAGACAGGTACAACTTAAAATGTGGCACTGCAGGAGTGTTGTGAATTATCTAGAAGGAAGAAATTAAAAATCCCTCCAGCTCCTGTAAAAATGTATGCCAATTAATTCAGAATTGGGATTTTCCTTTACATTTGATCTACTTAAGAATGTACCACAAGGAAAGCTTCCTATGAGGAAAGCTTAGAAATGCTCTTAGGGAAAAGGCACCATCATAACTCTCCCACTTCCTAAAGGGATCACATAGAACTCTGCTTAATGCACATCTTCTAAAGGAAATACAAGGTCCTACCTAATACAGCATCCTTAGATTCTGCTGCAAATAAATAACCAGATGATCTCTCCCCATCACTGCCCTTCTTGTTTCTAACTTCCCTTCTGTGCTTTCTGACTGACTTGCACCTATTAAAAAAACTGAGTTCCTTCTCTTGTTTACTACAGCACAAGGCTCTGAAATTAAAGCCACTTAAAAGGAGCAAGAGAGGGGAGATTGGATGGGACCTGTGAAATGAGGTCTACAGAACTGGCATAATAATGTCTCTGGTATAAGCTGGATAGATGGCAGGCAGCGGGCATTGCTGCTTGGAAGTCTTTGTGAAACATGATTAAGTTGTAGGAATAGCTCAAGTTCAAAAAAAAGTAACTCTTCCTTTCTTTGGAAACAGGAAGGAGAGGGAGGAATGTCCCAGGGGTACAGCTTTTCAGCAGCTACAGCTAAGGGCCTGGGGCAGATGCTGAGTGTGAGAGAAGGGAGGAGTGAGAGGGTTTAGAAGCTGCATCGGCTGTGGCAGAGAAACAAGGGGTGAGTGTTCAAGCCCTGGATGTGCCAGAAGTGCAAAAGCCTTGCCTGCTGGTTAGCAAGGCAGTAGTAAGGGAAATTAATTCACTGTGGAAGGAGATCAGTGTGACAGTAGGCTTGGATAGAAAAATTTTCCCATCAGTCTGTGTCCTTCATGGTACTGTTTACCTCAGGATGGTATGCACCCCAAAACTCTTACCTCAACATCACTTTTATCTTTGATTCCCATGCAATTTCCTCCTCCTTATTTAAATAAGCAGTTTGGGTTGGACAATTCTAGAATGATTGCATCCAAATCTTTCATCAGACACTGCTGACTCCATAATTTGTATTTGATAACTGCCAAAAAAAGTGAGACAGTCATGTTTTCCTTATATTTGATGGTTGGAGGGTCTGTATTTGTTTCCTTAGTTTTGTTTTTCATTTATGTCATTATTTGCTGGCAATACACAGTCATGTCCTTTGTTTTACTTCAGCTTTATTCCCTTGTCCTCATGTGATACTGTTTTAGGCACAAAGTGTCCCAGTTTTTTTAATTCTTCATCACTTATTAATGCTGCAGATCGTGGGATGAAGAGTTGTCAGCATTCTCATGTTTTTTTCTGTATTGACAGATATAACAGCTGATTTGTTGTTAAACAGCTTTTAAAGGATCTTTCTCTCTGGTTACACATATATTTTTTTCCTAATTATTTACTGTATTTCCCAATATCTCATTCCCCTGACTCCCCTTTTTTTTTTTTTTTCATTTGTGTTTGGGGGATAGTGGTGTTTGCTTTCATATTTGAGAAGTTTTCTGCTTAACTCTGAGGGGTGAGGTGCAAGTGAATGTGATCAACATCTGACTGTATCTATAATGTACTCTTGCCTTTCTAGGAGAGGGCTTGTGAGGATGTCTGCAGGAGGTGGAGGAAGAGAATGAGTTTTGACTTAGTTCTGAGTACTGCCAGTGGGGATCTCCTGACAGCTTTGGCCTACTGGTCCCCATTTGTACTGAATCACCAGTGGTATTAATCACTGCAGCCAGTACTAATGAGGGCTACAGTAAAGTGAGGTCCATTGCAGGTATATGCTCTACAGTTACTTGCCTGGGGTGTAAATGTGCCTGGGTTTGTGCTCACACAGTACCTGGTGTGAAGATGCCTTCTGGTCTGATAGAAGTCTCTGAATTCTGTTCTGGTGTAAACAATGAAGAAGGGATGGGAAGAAGAAATAAAAGAATATCCCAATTCGAGCACTGCAAAGGGGCCCTAGTGCCACATGTGGGTGGGAACATGCACCTTCCTCTTGGGACTGACATGTGCAACACTTCTGTTCCTTTGAGGGTACTTCCTACTCCATTTTAAATAAAAGGGCCAGATAGACTGGGATCAAATAACTATTTGCAAATACTGTGGAATTTACTTCAATGCAGATAAATGATGGCACTGTAAAGTTATGTGGCTTTAAACTCCTCTAGTTCCTTGCATTTTTGGAAAGCTCTGGTTTAATAGGGGAAGGGCAGGAAAAATCTTCCTTTTAAAATCTGTACCTAGTATGTACAACAAGCTGCTTGGTTTGCATCCTTTGGGGGAAATTGTGGTGGCTGGTGAGGACTGAGGTCAGGCTGTAAGCTATGAACATGGTTTGATGTTCAGAATATTCAACAGAAGTCAGTGTGCCAAGCTAAGCACTAAAGATGTATCTATACTTATATCTTTCTACTGCTTATCCCATTGATCCTCAGACTCTAGTGCCCTAAATGACCAAATTGGCCATGGTCAGAGCTCATCATAGCTCTGTCTGGGGACTGCACTTAGCTTTTCTTCATTCAGACTAGTCCTGGCCTGTGGTGAAGACAGAGCATGGTAATGATGTGCTAAGATCAAAGAGGTAAGAATGGTAATATTAAAATCAAAAGGGACAGACATAAGAGAAGTCAAGCCAAGGATTCCATCTGACCAAGTGAATACCAAGTTTGGAGCATGGGCTGTCCTTCTTCTTGGACAAACCCTGCTATTCCTTCTAGAAGATAAATCTTAAGCTTCTAAAAGCCAGCTTTCAGCAATATCTATGAGCCTTAAGACAAACCCTTCTTCTAGAAGCTGCCACTTTCTTGAGCCAGTATGCACTCATGTATTTTCAATTTCTCTGCTGGCTGGTCATTCTGAACTTGACCTTTGTGACAGGTATCACAGCTGGGATGATTGCTCTCCTTTCTTTCTGTGATTTGCATGCTCTTCCCATTATGAGTGGTTGATTACTCTGAAACTGTTATAAAATGGTTGCATCTGCACACATGTGCATATGAACCCAGGAATGAATCTACTGCTTCTGTATGCAAAAATACAGCAAAGGTTTTTATACTGAAACTGCCCATGTTTTAGTTATTTTGGTATGATTAGTGTAAAAATAGGTTTGGGGTTTTTTTTAAGTGTAAGGGGGGAAATGTATAAAAGCATAATCCATGTTATCTCTGAAGTGTCTTATTTAACAGGTTAAATCCAGTTGTTGCTCACTGTGAAATCATCTAGAGAAGCTATTTAATGTTCTGGGTTTTATTTTTTTCAGGTTTAAATATGTATAGTTTTTCATGGTTTTAAAAAATATTTTTTTTCTTATGTCTTTAAATTGCAGTTAAAAAAGCCCATGATTTGTTTCAAACCACAGCTTTATTATGCCAATTGCTTTTTGTTTTTCTGTTTTTAAATCCAGCCTTCTGAATGCATTATAGCCTTGCTGTCTACTGGGAAACCATATTTCTGTGAAAAAGTGCAAAACATGAAAATTTCTCTTGTCTATATATGATCTCTTGGAGGCTTAGGAGGAGAAAGCAAGAGAATATAATGAGTGGAGCAGCATTACGCCAGGTTCTGTTGCTGTGTAAGAACAACCAGGTTCTAGGAAAGGGATCAGCAAAGCCTTTTAAATCTTCTTCTTAATGCCTAAGACTAGTGCATGAAAATTTCACCCTGGGCTCTTAAGGTAAGGAAAAATTGCTTATTTGTTGGATACCTGAAATTAAGAGGACCTTTTTTTACAAGCTTAAAAAAAAAAAAAAAAAAAGTTTAAAGTCTCTGGAGGAAAAAAAAATAATCATACCATTCTAGAAATAAACCCAAAGATTCACAAAACCCTTTATCATCTTACAGCTTCTGTTTAGAAAAGCATACCTATATGTGTGTTTAAGTTCCGTTAAGTGCTGTTTGAAATTGAACTGGTACGCAATTCCTACTGCTGCATTATGCTAATGGTGGTAACACCAGTAGCTGGCTAAGCACTCACAGGCATTTAAAAAATCCAGTAGCAACAACCAGGAGATCCCTGGCAGATGCCTCCAACAGTATAAGCACCTACGCTAGGACAGAGTAAGAGCTGTGAACTCCCATTTCTATAAGGAAAAGCAGCTAATGGTATCAGTACAGGAATCTCTTCAAGTGCCTGAGAAAATCTGAGCTCATGCCACTAAGTGCTTGTGAGACATATAAATGTGGTGTAAACCGTCTCCCATATATTTCCACTTTTTCTCTTCAACTTTCCTATTTATAATTAACACCTCTCTTTATCTTATTCATTCTGAATATCTTTGTTCTTTTTGAGATAAATTATTTAATACTATCTCTTTCTCTCGTTTAAGCTCCCTTTATCTCATGATCCCCACTCCTTTATACTGAAATCTTCCTGTCTAAATCCATAATCAGGTGACATCTGCTACTATGGAACTTAAAAATGCCAGCACATTCCCTAAAATAACTGAACTGTGCAGTTATTAGGCAGCAAGGTGTGTTGTGCAGATAAGAGGCTGGGTACACAGAAGAACTAGGCTCTATATGGCATGAAGAGGAGCCGACATCGTAGCAGTGGTTACAAACCACATAAGACTGATTGTTTGTAACGTGAAGCCCAGAAACGTCCAGTCCACTTCTGCATCTTTGCAGACATGAAAACTCTGTGCTGCTCACATTAACAGTCTTGTTGGCTTCAACAAATTACCTGCGAGCAATGAAGATTTGGTGTCACGTCGCTGTGCATGTCACGAAGCTTTTGTTTTATGGAGAAGGATGCATGAGGGCCTTTAGAGGCAGGAAAGCATCTGGAAGCCCTGAGGTATGTTTGCAGTTGAACAAAAATGAAAATCTGGTAATGTGAAATCAGAGGAGCTAAATTCTCACTCCTGCACTGTGTCTAAGCCACAGAGAAATACATCCCAAAATGGTTTTGTGTGATGTAATGGAGAATACACATACACATGTACCAGACCTTTCTGCTTAATTAGGATGTGTATATATATATATGCATATATATACCATACTTACTTTCCTGATGGGGAAAGTAAAATGTTGCAGGGTATATAGTTTTGAGTGGCAGACACTGAACTCTCCTTCTCCAATACTGACCAAATGGCTCAGGATGGGTGGAAAGTTGCCTTACAACCAACAGTGATGCTGTCTCACAAGCAGACTTGGGATGTGTGAGTCTTGCCAATCATACAACACACTTGCAGTGCTTGCTTCCTTCCTGTTCTGTGCTGGTGGGGCAGGGCAGGACTTGAGAGTGCTCTCTAATTTAAAAGGAGGAAGAATTTAATTGAAGAAACCTATAGACTTATAATGATGATCAAAGACAAGCTTTTAAACAAAACCAGCTAAAATGTCTTTGTGTAAACCTTTTGATACACAATTGGGAATATCTGCATTGATAAAGATTATGGAGATGAGAGCCATGTGAATCTATGTATTTGCAGCTCAGTTATTGAAAGATGTTTGTTACAAATTTCAGATTTCTTGGAATCATATTTCCAGGCAAAGCATCCAGTCAAACAACAGAGCCTTATTAAAGTTGCCTTTTTCTTTAGTGAGTATAGACAAACTTTAAACTTTTTTCTGTCATACCTGATGACCATTGGTAAACTATAAGATTTTTGTTGGTGTGTGGGTTTTTTTAGGGGGTTTAAAATAAAATTAAAAAAAAAAATATTTCTTAACTGTTCTCAGTGCAATGAGTTGGCTCATCCTTCTCTAGAGAAGGAGAGATAGGCTTGGTACAGTGTAGAAAGAATGATCCTTTAGAGGGGAAAATAAGAAGAATCTTCCAGAGTTTAGGACTGAACCTGAGGTTTCTAATTGTTTTTTTTTTTTTCTGATTAGACCTGCTGTGAGCAAATATCAGAAACTTGTTGGCATAAATGAACCTAGAATTAATTTGGGCAGTGCGCAAGATTAGAAATTCATAATTAACATACACTAGCAAAGAGTGAGGGGCAGGATTAGTATAATGTAAAAACTATGATGCAAAAGCAGAGAGACTGCTGTCTTCACTGCAGAATTTTATTTGCCATGCTGTGTCCTCCATATCTGCTCATTCTTTTAATCTGTCTGTAGCTTCTGCAGCAGTTGATAATGGAGCAACTTTATTCACTATGAAGTTTGGCTGCTTCAAAGTTCTGAGTGCTTAACTTTTGACCTCGATAGATTGTTACTTTGCTTTTCACTGGTAATAGGCTTTCCTGAATTGTGTTGAAGCCATTTGTGCCTTCTAGCCCTGCTGGTGCAGAGTGAGGCCGCTGTGCCATGTGAGGAATCAGCCAGGGTAGAACCATCAGGAAGAGGGTACAAAACCCCATTCCCACCTCTGTCAGGACCTTCAGCAGTACATGTGCATTTGCAACACAACCTGGGAAACCCTGGACATCTACCAGATCTCTCACTGTGTTCAGATCAGAGTGACTATGCTCTTGCCAGTGGGCTTTCAGAGCCACGGAGGAAAAGATCTAAGCATGCTTAGCTATGAACAGTTCAGACAAAAATGACATGATAGGACTAGGGTCACCTCATCTGTGAATGAGTATCCACACAAAGGTTTAACAGAACTTCCATGATAAACATTAACTCTACATCTTTGTCTGATTCAGCTTATCCTTCCTGTGAAATGATCAAATCATCCAAGTAATCGAATCCTCTGCTTGTTATAATCACAGCTTGCTCTGGAAGAACAGCTGTTAAGACATTTATTTTCTCCCCAGACAATCAGCCTGTAGCAGTTGCACAGGCAAATGCAGTGCAGGTTGTGCAGTTTGGCACTTTTCCCTGAGAAGGGAGCAAGGGCCAATACATACTCCAGTCAGCTTTGGTGAAACATATGTATAATTATTTTTAAACTGCAAGCTTTGGATACCTTTTGTGGATGGGAAAAGGCAGATTCCCTCTGTATTGAGAAAATTCAGCTATGAGGTATAGATGTTTGCACAAGCGAGCCTCCCAGGACAGCCAGCAGTATACACACCTCCTTAAGTGGCTGAGATCACAGCTGGGCTTTGAGCTATAAACATTTATTCACCTGGTAGCAGAGAGCAGGCGGCGTATGGCAGGGCTATTCTTCCAAGCCTGAATATACCCACGGAGACTGTGAAGTATAAACTTAACTGAAATGTTTAGAAATCAAGTAGCAGAACTGCTGAGTGGGTGAAACCCGCCCGGAACAAGGCAGCTGCGGCAGTGCCGGTCCGAGCAGCTGCGGTGACAGCGCCTTTCCCACTTTATCATTTCCTTGTTAATGTGATTTAGAGCGCGGGGGTCGCGGCTGGGCAGGAGCTGGGCTAATGAATCCAACGGGGAAGCGGAGGCAAGAGAGGAAACGCAGCTCAAGACCGGGCTGAGCCTTTTATGATACCCTGGTTTAATGCAAACGTATTTGACATTGAATTAAATCCACCGACCTCCGCACGGGGAACCGTCTCCCGTTCGGAAGCCGGTTCGCTCGGTGGGCATTCGCACGCTCCGGTGCGGGTCACGCCGCAGGAGATGCTGTCGGCAAGTCGCGATAGGTGTTTCCTTCTTCCCGCGGACAGGGCAGATGCCTTTGGGTCCGCTCGGACCAGTCAGCCGGGCGCGTTCCTACGGCAACGAAGAGACACTGGGGTGGGCTCCCAGGCGATGATGAACTACTCGTCGCTCGCCACCCTGGCGCGGTAACGGAACAAGCCACGCGTGTGACCCAGCAAGTCACCGTCTGCCCCGGAGAGCCCTCCCCTACTCCCGCCAGACGGGCTACAGGTTTTAACTGTCGCTATTGCCCGCCCTGCCAGCGAGCCAGAGGCTCCCGGCTGACTCAGGCGGCGGGCGCTGTGGGCCGCGGAGCGCTCCCGCCCCCGGTATCCCGGCCGGCTGGCTGCGCGCGCCCAGCCGCCGCTGCCGGCTCGCGCCCGCCCTCCCTCCCGCGCGTCAAGCGCCGGGCGTCACGCGCACGTTGTAATGTACCAAAACAGCGCGCACGCCTCTCGCGTCCGCCGCGCGCTGCGCCCGCCGCGTCCCGCGCCCGCCGGGCTTGCGCTGCTCGCTGGGACCGGCTCTGGGGGCCGCGCTTCCCAGTCCGCGCGGACACGGCAGCAGAGGCGACATCGTCGTCACCGTCTCGTCTCCCCACTCCGCGCCGCCGCGACCCGCAGTGGCTGTCGCCTCGGCCTCGGAGCGGAGACGCAGCGCGGGGCGGCTTACGCCGGAGGGGGGTCCGGCGCTGCGGACGGACGGGCGGGCAGCGGCGCCGTGGCGACTGCGTGTCTATTAGGAGGCGCGTGGTAGCGATGGCGGCGGTGGGTGAGACTTTTCCTGTCAGCGGATCCGGCTGGTCCTGCCGGCGGGCGGTGGGGCTGCACCCCGCCCCGGCGCTGGGCCGGGCCGGGCCGGGCGGCGGGGAGCGGCGGGCCGCGCCATGGGGCTGCTGGAGCGTCTGCGGAAGGAGTGGTTCATCCTTGGAATCGTGCTGGTCATCGCGGTGGCGCGGCTGGAGCCCACCGTCGGCGTCAAAGGGGGTAAGTCCGGCTGCTGCCCCGCTTTGCTCCGGCGGGAGGTGCGGGGGGGCTCCCGGGAGAGCCTGAGCGCCCTCGGGGGCCCGGCGCTACTTTGTCAACTCCCGGCGCTGCCCTCTCATCCCGCACGCCACCCGGCGTGGGTCGGGCGGGCGGGTCGGGCCCGGCGCGGTCCGGGCTGGGCCCCAGTGCCGGCGGCAGGGCGGGGAGCGGGCAGCCTCGCTGGCGGAGGTAGGGAGGCCCAGGAGGGGAGGGTCTGCGGGCCTTTCTGCTGGCTCCCGGGCGGAGGACGCCGGTCTCTTTGCTGCCGGGGACGCTGAGACTTCTTCGGGTGCCCCTCGGCCATCAGGGCACCCGCTCGGAAACTTTGAAACTCGAGTCGCCCGGGAACGCGGGAGCGTGAGCCGCGGGGTGCGGGGCGCAGCCGAACCCGCCGGGGCCCCCGCTGCTCCCTGAGCCTCCTGCAGCTCCCGTCTCTGTTCGTTAATCGGTCACTGTTTCTAAGGTACCCAAGAGGTATTTCGTGGTGTATTCCTGCGTATATCTCCGCTAGGCACCGTACCAGTTGCTTCAATAGTATCCTGCCCGTTTTGCATTAGTAGCGAAAGCTGGGTAGCAACTTTACTTTGAACGTGATCTTGTTAAACTTAGTAACTTTAAAAACTCTTGAGATGGGCATAAAGTCATTGCAGTTTAGCGTCTGTCTGCCAGCTGTGAGCTCTTTTTTTTTTTTTTACTTAATAATAGCGCCTTTTTTTTTTTTTTTAAGAAGATGGAATATGGTTAAAATAATTCTGTGCAAAAAAAGTGTCAAATGCTCTCGGAAACAAATAAGAGGAAAGATCTTTTCTAAGCAGTGTGGTCTATGTTTTCTGTAGTAAGAGATGATGAAATATCCAGTGTAATTTCAAAATAAACTGGTATATATAACTATGAATGCTGACAGCATCTTGTGGTTAGTTTGCATTGTAACTTCAGATGTTCACGTTTTCAAGAACAAATTAATTTTTTTTTTTTCCCAGTTGATCTCTGAAGGCTTAAGAAAGAAGATGTAGAACACTTGAACAGAATTCCTTTAGCAATTTCATGTTGTGGGAAAGGAGGGAAAAAATCTAGCTGTGCTTTTATACACATATTTTTTTTTATTATTTTTATTTTTTCTTAACAGAGCTGAAGTTTGAGGATAGACAGCTTCTAACTGAGGAGACAACTTTTTCCCCTTAGGTTCTGGGGGAGAAAAAAAGAAAGTCATTAAAAAAAATGTGGCACTGAACACTTGCTGTGGCAACTAAGGTTCCTGTGCTTCATGGAGTTCAGGGTAGGCAAATGCCTGCTGTGCAAGGATCCTTTCTAACATCCGTGTAGTGTTTTGCATAGGTGAATAGGACCCACATGGAGCTTCTTGCAGGATCCATGCTGTGTCTTCAGTAGACCTGAAAGACAACTTTAAAGTGATAGTATCAGGTGGTTTGTCCCTTTCTGGTTTTTCATGCTAATTATTAGCAGCAATATAGGAGCTCCTTTTAATTAGATTTTTTCCTCAGTTTACTCCTACATGGCAGCACTATGAAGGTGCACTTCATTTAATTATCCTACTGCAAAGAGATGTCAAGCTTTGACAACTTGGGTGAAAAAAAATCTTGTAAGCACTGATTGAAACTTGTTATTATGTGTTTCCTAAATTGATATCCCTCTTCTGAAGCTAACTGATCTCAGTGCTCATTTTAAACCAGAAGAAAATAAGAGGTGGGGCATAGGAAAAAAACCTTTCATCTTCCAGATGAGAGAACGTGCACTGTAATTTGCAGGGCCTTGCTGAATAGTGTGGATGGTCCAGCCTCCATACCTGTGGAACACTGTGCCACAAATAACAAAGATTTGCCCTGTTGCCACCTTCGGGGCATAAGCTAAGCCCTTTCTGTGTGTTTTCCTATTTGATGAATGAGCCTGTTTAGTTCCTTTGTAAAAAGAGCTTTCCTGACCAGGTTTTTGCACAAGAGATGGAGATTTGTTCTTCTGACCAGAGTTCCCTGTGCTTCATAAATGTGTGGTTGCTCCTGTGTAAAGGAGTTCAGGCAGCCCGGTGAAAAACCCTAAAATAGGAAAACCTGAGTCCTGGAAGAACCCCTAGCATAGTCAGATTAACCCACTGCCTGTCTGCCTGTTGTGTATGTGCATGTACATATGTATTCTGATATTCTAAAATATGAGAAAAAGTCTATAATATATATATATTTTAAAAATACAGGTTTTTTTGGTATAACTGTATGTAGCTTTTCTGTTTGTGTTGGTTCTCCCCCCACCCTGGGCTAGTCAGTTAATGTGCCATAATTTTGTAACTAGCCTGCTTTCTTGCAAACTTTAACTCCTGCATTGCCTGGCTGTTTGATTTTTAATCTTGCATTTCATATAGGTTTAAATTATTTTTTAAAAATTTTTTATTTATTTAAAACACACAGTTTTAGTGTCTCATCAACAGAGTCCTCTCTGATAGTACAACTTGGATTTCAGTGACTTGAGATGCAAATTTGATTAGGCTCAGTGTACAATCAAATCCCTCTAAGGATCATTGACCTTGCTCCACTGTGACCATCAATGTATCATTCATCTGAGAGAGCAGAAAAGATCGCTTCTGCAGTGTCGAGTAAAGGCTTACTTGTTTCCGCTGCAGTTTTGCTCATGACAACTTACTGGCACTTGCAGAGTTAGGATATTACTTTGGTCCTAAGTAGACTGCTAATATTTTCTTTCTAATATAATAACTGGTTGAATGCTTATGAAAAACTGAGTATACACATTTTGTGCCTGGTAGCCTCCAAAGGCAAAGTGTATTAAGAGAATTCATCATTTTTATAGGAGTGTAAAAAGTATTTTATTTTAATCTCCCTGAAAACAAAAAGTATATAAATATACACAAATGTAATCCTTTAATATATTGGAACCCTTGGAGGTGCATGCAGCTGCCCTTGCTGATCTCACTGCAGCAGTGTGTCTGAAATGTGTTATTGTAGGGCGGGAAAGAACCATTTTTGCCACAGCGCAGTTGTGGGGGAGTAACACAGAATTGCATTGCCCCAAGGAAATATTTGCAAGGTACAATTTGGTTTCCTCTGTGCAGGCAACCAGAGAAGGGTGTGTGTTTGGGGGGGAAGAAGTGAGAGGTAGATATGTGAATGATACTGATGGCCCTGTGGAGGAAACAGCTATTGTTTTTAAGTGTACATGTTGAGTTTGCTGATGCTATAAGGATACTCTGATGACTGAACTGTGAAAAAATACCAATTGTCATGTTTCCAGAATTTACCTATTAGCTGCCAGTGGCCTGTAATCACAGAAGCCAAATTTATATGACATCATACCTCTCCACTCGCTGGTTTGCTCCTATTTAAAAATGAATAGCATGCTTTATGTAACTTAATAGAAGCATTGTCCTTTTTTATTAGAGACTTTAATGAATAGATTTTCTCCAGGTATTTTTCTAAGTATTCTCATTTTCTTTGATGTAATATATGCATATCGTTATCTGACTGTAGTTCACTTTGTTCTCTCTATTTTTTAGGACCCTTGAAACCAGAAATTACCATAACTTACATTGCTGTTTCAGCTATATTCTTTAACAGTGGGCTCTCCTTAAAAACGGAGGTACTGTAATTTCTCCTTGCTTTATTCTTGTTTTGCTTTAAAAAGTGTTGTGTTTTTCCTTTTGATCAGGTTTGAATGTAATTGGAATATTTAATTTCTATGCTGCTGTTGTTAATGTTGGGAGAATGGCTAACAAGAAAAGATAAGTATTAGATGTGTATGGAATCACTCCTCCTTGATTTCAGAAAATTCTTCACAAAGTAATGAACATGATGAGAAGGAGAGTGTGAATAAATTTCGCCCATCCATAGAGGGTTAATTGCTTGACTTTACAGAGCTTTGACTAAATAGAAGTGCTGAGCACTGTTGAGACTGGATCTACACCCTTGATGTGTCCCAAACCCAAAATGGGTTAAGACCCAGGAGAACATTAGCACCTGTTTTCTGCCACCCTTTCAGCACCTTGGCTTCCCCACTGCCCAGTGAAACACAAGCCAGAAAACTGCTAATCCTAGGGTAGAACTCTGTAGGGAGCTAGGCAGAGACCGGATACATGGAGTCTTCATGCTTCTCTAGGACAGGAGTAGAAGGTGTGTGAGCTTTTGGTGCCTCTCTCCTTTATCTCACTGTTTAGGCTAGTCACTACGGGATTGATGCAAGCAAAGGCTTGGAGGTGCCACATTGGGTAAGCACAGGACAACATCTGGTATCAACACAAAGGGGTTACCTTCCTCTTCATATGCAAGGCCAATTACAAAGTCTTGGTAATCTTTTCTGAAAGGATTTAGTTCTGGACAGGTGGATTTGAAGTGGTGAAGCTTTGCTGCATATTTCAGACATGGAATCTCATTTCACATTCCGTGTTATACATTTTTCAAAGAGGAACAGTTTGTGGAATAAGAGATGAAGGGGAGACCCTCTCAGTGTTGTGTAAGGAGGTGTGGAGAAGGGAAATGATGCCTATGTGCTAAGAAGAGAAGGAGCAGTTAGAGTTGAAACACAGCGTGTCTCTAGTTTCTTGATTCCTTTTATGCTGTTGACTGTATTAACAGGTGATGTCATTCATATGTTGCACAATGCTAATGTCCAAAGGAATCACCACGATACTGTGCAGTTATGTTCAGGGCAGACTGGGTTATAGCTGAACAGTGTGCATTCAACAACAACAAAGTTTCTATATCTGTATCATGGTTATAGCAATAAAGTTTCAGGTGGAGGTGGTGTTTGAATGGATGGCAGCCCTCTCCTTCTCTGTCTGCTGGCTCTTCTGGCCTCTAGTCTTTCTAGGATGCAGTGTAAGTGAAGTGAGTAACTTTATTGAATTGTGCAGCAGTTATTTAGAGCTTTGTGATCTTAAGGGGAAGCAGCAAGAACCATGGTATCTATTTTCCTGGAACAGTAAGTGATCCTAATGGAAATGGGCTGCAGAGATGCTTGCTTCTACAGAGAAGAGGACCCAAAACACAAAGCCTCAGTAGTACCAATGGAGTAGAGTTTTCTGCTTGCTGGGTTAGGAATCTTTTCATCCAGAGAAAAAAAAAAAACAAACATAGAATTTCTTTCCCTTTCCCTGGCTTGTATCCTTGAAACTTTGTAAACTGGCTGTGAGGGAGAGTAAAATCAGTAGCATTATCGAAGTCTTGATTAGATTCCCAGTGCAAATGAATATCTAACTTTTTCCAGTTGAGGTGACATGACTGACCCGTAGCTAAGCAATTGTCATGTCCTGCTTTGGACTTGCTTGACTTCTTTTCATCTGTGGTTCTAAAAACAATATATTGGTGTAAATGAAGCTTTTACAGGAGCTGATACTTACGTCAAGGTAGCTGATCTCAAATTGTTTTTGGAAGCATCACTTAGGGCTGGTGCTGTACATCCAGCTTCATGTTGCATCAAGAAGCTAAGCGTCTTCTGAATTTCTGCTGTGGGGGTGCAAGATAAAGACGAAGAAAAACATTTCACTCATTTTACCTTGTGCTGCTACTTTCTAAAATGTTTGTTAAAAATTATCTTTAAATGTATTAGGAGGCAAGGTCACGATTTTATCAAAATACTTTGGGTCATGTTTTAATTGTTTAAGGCATAACCTAAAGTTGGCATATTAGTCAGTGAATATATATTTTTTTTTATTAGGTTGCAAAGTAAATAATTTCTGCTTTTCTCTCATTGGTTCTTGAACAGTGTGTCAGCTGTTCTACCTTGGTTAATAGTTAAATTGAAACTAATATTTGGTATGCTTTATGAAATGATACAAAGTTGTGTAAGTGTAAATGGAGACCTGATAAATCTGACAAAATCATAAATAGCTGATCCTCTTTTAGTGTTATGCCTCTGGTTTTATCTGCTGTGAAAACACACACTCAAAAAAATTTGCTAGCATGCATTTAGAAAGCATTTTACAAAATTGGCAGTGTTCAGAGAGAGCCTGTCTGTGCATGGCTTCTTACCCTGTGCAAAATCTAGAGGCCACTGAGATTCTCGTATGCTGGTAGAAACGGTCTGTGTCCAGGAACGACGGGAACGTGTGATTCCATCTTAATATAATGCTCTTTTCAATTTTCAGTGAGTGGATAGCTTGCTCTTTTAAAGCAAATATCGCCTGTAGGGCCTCAAAAATTAAATCACATACTTGACTTATCCATTTCAATGAGGAATTTGGCAAGCTGCTGAAAACACTGTTTGCTCTGTGTGGGTATTTTCCCAGAGGAACCAGCTACAACCATCGAAGCGTGACTGGAACCCCCACTGACCAGTGAGAGGCTAGGATAAGCTCTCTAAAAGGTGTGAAGCATTGGGGAAAGACAAGATAACCTGTTCTAACTAGTGTGCAGATGCAGAAGCACAACTGCCATAACATAATCCAGAAATTTTGAAAAGTCTTCTGGTTTTTTGAGGGCTGTAGTGACAGGTATATTTTGGAACAAGCCCTCGTAGACTGCTTAAGGTTAAAGCTGTTTGCCTCAGTGTTCTTTTGTGGTATAATCTAAGGAATAACTATTCTAAAAGGCAATCACTAGAGGCATTTTAAAGACTGGTAATTTAGATCTGCAAAGACCTGTTCTACTAACACAGCATTCCTTCATGCACTAGCGTGGCTGTGTTGTAATTGCTTTTCTTGCTCCCTGGAAGCTCTAACAGGTCTTTCCCAAGCTTTTGTCTTAGATTTTGCTTTTGAAAGTATCCCGAAGTTTTCTTAAAATAATATGTTTTCAAGGTGTTTTCCAATTGTAGAAATAATTCAAGTAAAAGGGCATTTCTGTATGTGTGACAATGCCTAGATTGGGAGTGCCTTCAGAAACTGGACCACTAGGAAATATGTGGCTGGAGACAATTTGACAAGAAAGGAGGAGGAATTTGCAGCTATGCTATGTTGAAAGAAATCACGTGTTTTGGTTTTCCTCAATAATAATTATTTACTTCAAAAATACACTCTCTTGCATAGGTATTGCCATGTATTCCTGTGTATCTTCCCACAAAAGACGTTTCTGCTACTAGACATTTTATTTTTTCTGGTTTTTTTTTTTTTTTTGATAAGATGAAATAGTTGTACAATTAAACTATTTGTAATGCTGTAGGTATTGTGACAAGTTATGTGTGAGGAAAGCCTAATTTTTTCCTGCAGGCTGTTATTAGCCTACTTAAGAACTTGTTTTTAGGAAAGAAAACGTGTTTCAGTCAGTTAACTGAGCACTGATTGTGATGGTACTTTTTGGTAAAACTGGATCAAAATGTGCGTTTCAAGTCCGTTTTGTATAGCTTTAATTATATAAAAAGCTGGGAGTTTTTTGGGTTTGTTTGTAAGATAGTGTGGCATCTGAAGATCAGCTGCTGCATTACTGTACATGGAAGTGCACTTTTTTATGTTGTTCTTTTTTAATGCATCTGAGGTGTCAGCTGGAGAATCCTAGCAAACTGGGTAGTGAAAAAAGCGCCACCAGTTCTTTTTGTGTTGTGCTGTGCTGTCTACCTGAAAAGAGTGCAAGTTATTTTGACACAGAGGAAAAGTAATTTTTCTTCTCACTCTGAGAATTGATAGGAGCTGAAACATACCAAGCTTTTTCCTTGTACTTAAAACCTGTATAGAAGATTCTTAGGGGGCCCAAAAAGACAGAAACAAGAGAGACAAAAAGCTAAGTGAAGAGTTTATTGCATAAAGATGCATGATAACCTCTCTGGAGTGCTCTTGCACTTTTTTTTTTTTTTTTCCTTAGTCTCCAGCAGTGTTTGCACTTTATTTTTCTGAATTTTATGGCTTAGCTTGTTACGGTCCTGGTATTCTTTCTTTGCTATTCTTCATCAGCCTTTTTTTAATAAATAAATTTATTGTCTGTTGACACAATAAGTAATCAAAGTCTGCAGGAAAGATTAAGCTTCGCTTTTTGTTAGTATTTCCTTAAAAAAACCCAAAACACAACACCACAAATGATGACTGTAATGTAAATGTTCCCTTTTCAGGGAATAAATTAGAATCACAGTTTGCAGCTCTCTTTAGACTAGAGGAACCCCAAATCACATGGACACTGCAGGTTTCCCCCTTCTTGATATCAGCGATCAATGAAGTCAACAGGGTAGTTAACAGGTTTTGAAGCAGTGACAAAGTGCCGGGGCTGTCTGCTGGAGAGCTACCCTGGTACTGAAGTGGTGGACACTTCTTTTGGACAAATGCCCAGGAGCAGACAGAGCTTTTATGTTGTCTGGATGTACTTGGTTATTAAAGAGGAGATCAGATGATCTGCTAAGGTACCTTTCTGACACATGCTGCCTTTATATTATAAGGATGTTTCTAATTTTAAAAGCACAAACGTGACCTTGCTTCAGCTGTGATGACTGCAACTGCCTCTCTTCTTTTTCTTTTGCAGGAGCTGACAAGTGCTTTGATGCATGTGAAACTACACCTTTTTGTCCAGATTTTTACACTTGTGTTCTTCCCAACAGCAATATGGCTCTTTCTTCAGCTATTATCAATCACACCTATAAATGAATGGCTTTTAAAAGGGTATGTTTAAGCTTAATGGAGTGAAATATATTTGTAGCTGTCTTCTTAAAGGGCTGCTTATCCTGCAACAGGTGTTTTAAGACTTGTATTGTGAACAAATTTTGCTGCTTGTTATTGTACTTCAGCACTTTGCTGTTGAAAACACAGCCTGTGCATGAGATTATCCTTTCGGGAAACTGGCTTCAGATTTAGAAAGTCTGTTTGGTTAGTTTCCTATGTATGCATCTTGCACCAGGATAGCTTTCTTTTTTTTTTTTTCACAAACACAGCTGAAGTGCTGTGCCGGGTCTCTAGGAGAATGGAAGGAAAGAAAAGAAATGGTGAAGGAAAAACATAAATACTGTGTATGAGCATCTCTTGCATGTATACTGTTTGGGTTCAGTATGTGCTCCTAGCTAAATTTGGGGGAAAGAGGGTAAAGATTTTGTAGGAGGAGAACTTTGAGTTGAGCAGAAGCTAAGTTACCATGAAAACAGTGTGTTTTAAATCTTTGGAGTACTCTGCCAGTGTGTGCTTCCAAAGCTGAATTGAATGTGCAGTACTGATAGATGTTATGAAAACCCACTAAAATAAAAATCTTTTTTTAGAATCAAAGGTCAGTACCTAGCAGCATACAGCTATGCTGGAATGTTTGAAAAATCAATTATTGTGAAAACTACTTTAAAAATCCCTATTGCTTCTTACAGCTTGGTAATACATTGCTTGGGGAGAGATCCCTTTCTTAAAAGTTTAATTATAAGGTGCTTGTGTTTATGTTTTAACAAAACCTAAACCTAAAACATTTGGTTTGTTTTCAAGAGGCTTCTCTGTGTTTCACCAAGTGTGAAACAGTCCAGATGAAACCGAGAAGGTGAAATTGAGGTTATATAATTTAAAATTTAGCACTGTTTTGCTTAATAGTATTAGTGCATCAAGGAAATAACAAGGTTGCACAATTTCCATTTTCATTTGGCTATTGGTAGTGAAGGTTATTATTTGAAATCACTGTGAAGTTTTTTCCTCAGCTAGAACAGAGTGTTTTTTCCACAGTAAGCCAAAATTCCCTCCTAATCCATGAGAGTCTCAGTTTCTGAAGTGCAAGTTAATTGTTTGGTTTGGTTTTTTTTGGTGGTGGTGGTTTTTGTTCCTTGCAGCACTTACTTCTCCTTCTTTCCTATAACTCTCATTCCACTCTGATTCTTAGTAATTAAGGGACATGTTTTGTTACAGCACAGGTTTGTGTATGCATAAGAATATACACCTGTGAAACTGCATGGAAAATGACACACAGTATGGTTTGTTGGTTTTGTTTTGTTTTGTTTTTTGTTTTTAAGAAACACTTGTATGTGGATCTCCCTAAATATGGACCCTAAAGCAGCCTCATTTTTTCCTGAAGGTGTGTCTGCTTTCCCAGTGAGCTGCGCACTCCTATATGTTTCAAGCTGCCTTGCAAGTGCTTATTGCTTGATTACTGTTGCTATTTTGCCTGTGTTTGATCTTTTAGTGCAGTAATTCCATTGTAATAAGACTTGTATTCAAAACATGGTCAGATTGCATTTTCTAAAGGTGGGGTATTTTTGTTTGGTTGTTTTTTGGGTGTTTGTCTTGTTTTGTTGTTGAATGAGTGCTTTCTTCATGAATAGCACTGTTCAGGGCATGCCCAGAGCAGCAGCTGCTGCCAGGGGATGGGAGCTGTACCTTCAGTGCTCTATAGGTACAGAACACATGTAGCTCTTTCATAATTCTAGGAGACTGCACTTTAAAGCAGGTGCTTGTGAGTCTGTATAGGGTATGTAATAGATAATAATAAAATATGTAATGTTTAGCCCAGCTTGTCATGGGAGCTAGTTGATGCTCTCAGAAAGGCCTGGAAAAAGAGACATGTGCTTCCAAGGGCATGCAACACCCTTTGGCAGAGTGGCTCCCTTGGGGACTGTAGTTTTCCACTACTCTCTACTATTAAGGTTATGCCTAAACGTCACAGTCAGGCCCACAGTTAATTTCCTGTATTTCTTCAGAAGGAATGGTAGGTTTTCCCATCCTCTGTAATGGTCTGTTTTGCTATAAATGCTGTTTAAGAGGCAAGTTCAGATGGTACCAGCTTTTCATCTGTGTTTCTACAATTTTTGGGGGGTGTCCCCCCACTGTGACTTTTCTGATGATAAAAGGACGTTTGATGCTTTGCAATTATTTTGAAATATATAAAATAAAGGAGGAACTGACCTCATCACAAGCATCTTTTAAGCTATTGGTTGGTTAGCTGGCTGGGTTTTCAATTCACAGCATCCCTTTGAAAGGAACAGTAAGCAGGTTACTGATGTTTGCAGATTTGCCTCTTCTGCTGCTCTTGGCTGTAGAATCTGCAGCTCAGATGGTAAGGAATGAGCTGCAAAGATCTGGTACAAATATGGCTTGGTAGTTCCCCATCTAAAATATGTGAATTTGGACCCTGCTACTCAGTTGTCTGTAATGTGTCAGCAGAAGAAGAGTTAGCTATCCAGCAGTTTGGACCCCTGAGGTTAGACCCTTGTAGCATGGCCTGAAACAATGGCATGTTTCAGTTTGTTGGTTGTTACCTGTAGTAGACTGTTGGCCAGTACAGGAATTTGTTTGTATATTGATAGTATTGTGTATAGTTGATACAAAGCAAGAAAAAAATTCACAGGTGCATGTTGCAGTACATCTGCTGAAAAATATTTCCATTTATTTTGTACCACTTTTTTGTAGACTATTTTTATATGAGTATTTAAAACCATGATAGTGACTTTAAGAAATATATATTATTTATTTTTTATTTCCACATGTATTATTTGAAATCTGAGAAGATTAACAGAGTTTGCATTGCTAAACCTTCCCTTGTAGTGTGGAAAAATCCCTGCCAGCTGAAATGAATGTTCTTGTGAATATTTCATACCTCTCTGCATAACTTTGAACTTAATCCACCCCTTACCAGTGCAGGTGAGAAGTTGAAGGAGCTGGCTGCCAAGAGGCCACATAGACGAGAGAATGTCACGGCTGGTGTAGGGGTGGACATCAGTCTTGCCATCTGTTTGTCTGCTGTATATTTTTGTATATATTTCTAAACTTTTCTCCACCCTTTCTTTTTCCTGTATTTATTTTCTTTTCAATTTGAGCTTATCCTGATGAATGCTGACAACTCTCTGCTTCTATAGCTTATTTCACTTCAAGCTGGGAAGCACTATATGCTTTCAGGGTGGTGCTTGGCACTTGGTGATTGGATTTATATAATGCTTATGTTGGTTGCTTCTTTCCTTTTCCACAGTGTCTGTAGCTGACAAACAGCATACCATCATTGTCATTTACCCTTTTTGTATATTTGCAGCCTATCACTTGCACTGTAGTATGCTCCCAATTGTTTGGATTTCATACTTTTATTTGCTCCAGCTTTTTGACCCTGCTTTTCTCAGGGATGGATTAACACAGTTGCAAGCATGAAATAGTTCACCACTAGTAATTGAGTGCTCTTAACCAGAATACTGTCTCAAACTCCAATACTTAACATATTTAGATTCCATGCTTTTGAAGGTTTTTCAGATTTATTCCATGCCTTACTATTCCTTCTAAGTCAGCGCAGTTTTGATTCAGAAGCCCTATTTTACTTAGCCTCAAAATTAATTATAATCTATTGTGGAATATTATAATTGTTTCTAAATCCACATTTGGTACAAATATTTTTTATAAAAAACAGTTTTTGTGCACTTCGAAAACAAAGGAAAGCTCACCACTTTTTTCTTTACAACAACGTTTACTATATATGTCATTAATTTTGCTGCACTAACAATGGAAAAAAATGTCAGATAATACTAATAGTGTATTTTAGACTTCTGAAATGCATGATTTTTTTATGTTTTGATAAATGGAAGCCAGTTGATTTTACAAAGAAGTGAAAACATGCATAAAAGTGAAACATTGATAACATTTTAGTGTTTAGGAAATAAAAAGCTTAATTAGGATTTTTTAAGTAGGGTGTAGTGGGAACCTCAAATAGTGAGGATGTTTCTTCTTACTCTTCTACTTATCAGTAAAGGTTTTTATTGGTAAACATCTTTTTCAATAAAGAAGGATGTAAACTCCTATTTCCAAATAGCTTTAAGTGTCTCAAAGCATGCTACAAACTTTACTACATCAGGACATGTGATGCAGTTGTCTTTGGGATAAATATTTGAATGTCTTTGTGAGTGGTAGATACAGTGCAACAGGTGGGAAAATTGAGTCATAGAGAGCTTAGCTGTTTGGGTTTGAATGATGACATGACTCTTCACTGCGTTGGTTGGTAAAAGATGACATAGAAATCCTGCCAGCTAGTGCGGGGCTGTAAATGTTATTCAAAGTGATTGGGTTGTGCAAGTTTGTTTCTTCTCAGCTATTTGGTATTTTGGTATTATTTATATATTTTAGATTTTTAGGTTGCATAGTGTTTGCATCATGTGAAGAATGTAACATTTCTTTTTGTTGTTTTCAGCTTGCAGACAGTAGGCTGCATGCCACCTCCTGTGTCTTCTGCAGTAATTTTAACCAAAGCTGTTGGTGGAAACGAGGTAAGTTTTCATTTTGATTTTAAATGCTTTTTTTTAAACAGAAGTTAAACTAAAATTTATTTATGATGAAAGTCATGTGGCAAAACACTGTCTGTGATGTGATGCTCTTGTGGTTTTTAAAAAAAAATCTAGAATTAAAGCTTAGCTATTGTGTTGGTATCAGATGAGGGAAACAGTGCTATGTTATCTGCTGGTATTGGTCGAAATGAAAGAAGCTCAGTTTTCTAAGAGGATAGAAAGGTTTCTGATATAAATTGATGTTAGGAGATTTCTGCTTGTTGCTGTAGTGTAATTCCTAGCTGTATAATGCTTGTATGCTGTGTACTGCTTATAGATCATTAGCTTTGTGGTGAAGATCTGTCCTTGCAGTGGTTGTTTACATCATGTTTAGTACTAAGAGGTCTTATCATAGGAGTTTCTCAAGCTTGAAGCTGCAAATGTAGCAAGTGAGATGATGGAGATAGAAATGTTAATTTACATCTTATATTGTTACTTAAGACTGCATGAAATAAAAACTCTGGGAACATGGAGTTCTCTGCCAGTAATGCAATGCAAAGTTCTCATTGGGTAGAAAATGCCAGAACTGAACGTATTTGTTCAAACTTGGTTTGGTCATATTTCTGCCTTAAAATGGCATATGCTGCTGTCATTTCAGTCTCTATCCATAGAACACTTGCTGTTTTCAGGAAGATCAGGTACACAGCATTTAGGAAATTAATCCAAGTGTGCTAATTAATTGCCTTTGGGTCTGTTTTCTCATAATTGCTAAGGTGGACAAGACCTAGAAGATGCGGGAGTCAACAACAGTAAAAGAGATGGGTTTTAAAGCTAGGGCTGTTGGGATGCAATTCTGGGGGGTTAGAGCCAAATCTTATTTCATCCAGATTGCTCCTGCATGAGGTTGGGTGAGTCACATCAACCACATTTTGAAAATATGGCCATTAGTTGTGTGCTTCTCATTTTCTGAGTTCAGACTCTTGGGACCGATTAATGTCAGCTTTGGAAACACATGATAGCACTGAAATAGATTGAAGTTGTACTTTGTACTGACAAAGTGCTGTTTAATTGCTCTATCCTCTGAAGAGAGACCCAAAGCATCTCAAGTCAAGCATCTCTAATTATGGGCAATCCTGATGCACATCACTGTCTCCCAGCTTGCTACCTGAAAAACAAGAATCATCAAATTGTTTGTTGAAGGTGCTGTGGGATAATTAGTATAAAGAAATAATTTGGGTACATAATAGTAATCCAAATAGAAATGAGAAGTTTCCTCATTATCACTCTAGATGTAGGTGCTGTACATTATAGAAAGATGCCACAAGGTGAGCAATGAGGATGAAATGAGGTTGACTGAGTGCTCATTCAGTGTTAGCACAGTCTGTCCTATCCTTAGAACAAGGAAAAGATCCTCTGGGGAAAAAAAACAACAAAAAAACCCGTGAGGTGTGATTGGTTAGTTGAAGTCAATATCAAACAACATTTGTATGCAGGAGTGAAGGAGGTACTGAAATTTGTTAAGAGTTATTTATTTGTTTGTTTGTTTGTTTGTTTGTTTATTTTGGGGGTTAGTATTCTGGACTGGTGGGGGTGGATTTATTTTACACCAGCTGAAAAATGGGAACTTTCTTGTGAGGCTTCTGTAAGTAATTGTCTAAATCACTGACAAGTAAACTCGAACCTCCCATTCTTGGCTATGAAACTGGTGTTGGAGGAATGTAAAAATGCATACTTTTGTTAGTGACTTTTTCAGAGAGTGGGTGACAGAGTGTGTCAAGAATTGGGGCTTGGAAATTGAGAGTTGTCAGTCAGGCTCTAGAGGAATGTAAGTAGAAGAGAAACACTTTTTAACCATACTCACCGTAGACAAAGAGTGTGCCAAACGTGGGAAGGTTTGCAGTGCAAACGTGCTTTTGGAATTTGGTGCTTCTCTGTCATTCAGATTGGTTTTGTTTGGTTCTTTTTTTTTTCTTTTTTTTTCTTTTTTTTTTTTTCTGAAGAAGTCGCATCCCTCATGCTGGAGAAGACTCACTCCTTGCCAAATTTCTCCTAAGATGTTATTGATACATTTCTCTTTCTGGGATGAGCAGAACAATGCATTTTTTTTCCCCCCTCATTTTAATTTAAATCCATTCTGATATATGAAGAATTTAAACCTGAGAGTCAACTGGAAATATAAATGATTGCACTGTGAGAGCATTTGTTCATAATCATGTCTCTTAAACTGCTTTTGCTTCTTCAAGCATTTATCCCTTACCTAGAGAAATTGATTTGTCTGAGGGTGTATCTACACTGCATAATGTAATATGAAGATAAATGAGCTTGCTCAGAAGCAATATAGTGAGGAACTCCACATGAACTAATTAGTCTGGGAAGTGTCCTGCTGCTGTAGAGTACATGGCACACCCTCAATAAGTGCTCTCAAGACCTCTTTGGATTTCCTGAAATGCAGCACATGAGAGCTGTGGTAGTTGACTGTGTTGTGACAGTATAGAGGATTTTAGGTTTTCTCTAAGTAGAAGTGATGGCTGAGTGTCAGTTTGAACTTGGCTTATTCTCAAAGAAACATCAGGCACTATGGCACGGTAGCAGTAGTACTCACTTGGGGCTGAGGAAACACGGATTCTGTTTTTAGCTCTGTCATTAACCTGTTGGGTAAGACAGAGTGGGCTATCATGTCTTTGGGGTTAACAGTAATGGGTAACAGCAACTTTGTGAAGTGTTTGTTTGAAGATCAGTCCTGAAAAGACTTATGTAAGAGCTCTTTTGTTCTGGGACAGGGTGATTAAGTCTTTGGTTAAGAGTTTAGGAAGAGTCTCTGTCATCAGCAGCTACTTGGGAGTTTGCTGCATATCAACTGGAAATTTTGGCTGTGAGATGATAAAAGGTAGGCATTTTGTTCATCTCACAAGGATCTGATTTTTTTTTTTTTTAATTGATACATGCCTGAGGGCACAAAATAAAATGTTCAGCTTCTGTTGGCTAAGGAAGGTGTGGTCACCAAAGTGATGCTAAGAATTCTGATTAAACTGCATTAATTGTCAAAAAAGTTAATATTCTAGGATTGTAAATACAAACCAGCCTGTTCCTAGCTTTTGTTGCAAATACGTTTAATTAGCAAAGTCAGTTTCAAGTACTGAATTTTAATTTGATGCATATGAAGCCCTATATGACCAAAAAATGTTCCTATGTATGCTGGCAAAAAAAATGATATATCACTATGAGAAATCAAATCTAATTTTGAATTTGGCGATATTTTATCAATTACTTAGTTGTTTCTGTCATATGTGACACTTGCAAAGTCTCTCTATTTGTGAAGAGGGCAGTCCATATAGTTAAAAAAAACTGGAATGAAAACTAGGAGGCCTCACATTTGTTCTTTGCTCTCGTTGAGCTGTGAAAGGTTAGGATTTTAATGACATTATAGTGTCTGACAGCACAGAAGGCTTTTTTTTATGTGTTTTTTTTTTTAAAGTCTTGTTTTTCAGTGAAATTGTAAAACCATTTCTTTGAAGTCTGCTTCTAACTACCCATTTCCGCATGAGACACAAATAAGCGTGTCAGCATTTCAAGGTGCTGTAAAGACCAACCTATTAAAAGCTCAGAGATCTTCAGACAGAAATGCTGTAGAGATGCCAGATATTACGACAAAGTATTCAGACAGCAAATGTCATACTATCCTTAAGAATCAAAGTAACGAAGAAAAGATATTGAAAATTAGATCTATAAGTCTATTATCAGTTTGGGAGAAAAAAACAATTTGCAATGGCTTTTATGGCAGCTTAATGATATCTTTTTGAAAAGTGTAACATAACAAGCAAGAGCTGTGATGGAATTGTACAGATAAATCGTGGCAGACAGTTCACTTTATTGAAGAATACTTTGGCTATTTTGCCATCTCATACACAACAAAACTATTGACTTTTTTTATGTTCAGTTAAGCTGCAGCTTGTAGAAAATATCTTAATCAAGATGCTGGGTTTTTTTGCAGCTTGCATGTGGATCTGCTGTGCAGTTTGTAAAACAAGGTGTTGCATATGTAAGACGAGATTTTGAATATAAAATAGACTATAATGAAAAAAGCTAGAGAGGTATTTAAAAACAAGGATATAAAGTAATGAAAGAGTTCTAGTATTGATTTTTAGATTTGTTTTTTGAAGCAGATGTGGAACATGAAAACAAATATGAATTTGCAAGGTTCATAGCTAGCCTTTCTGGAAAAGAATCAAGGGCGAGTGGTAACATTTTACAAACAAATTATATATAATAGTTTTAGCTGATATTTTAAAATAAAGAACATTCGAGTACTTACTGAGAAATGAACACTGGAAAATTCCTCTGTTTGTGAGTGTTTTTGTTGTTTTTAAGTAAAAACAAAAAAGTGAACCCTAACACTACTGTGGAGTCACAGGAAGGATATTGATTTCTCTAAAAATATCTGAAGTTCTTTGAACTGTGTATACATATAGATTAACCTTTAAAAAAACAAAATAAAATGAAAAAAAAAAAGTACAAGCCCTAATGGTTTGTGATTCATACCGTGGTGCACCAGTGTACCAAGAGTGTTTACCCTTGGAAGATGACATGAACATAATGAAGCAAAATCAGTAAAGATCTTCAAATAAACTATGTGTGTCATGATGTTTGTCTTCTATAGTTTTTTGTCTTCTCTAATTGTAAGTAAAAATTTACAATACTGTTGTAAAGTTTGATTTCACATTGCATTGAAAATACTGAGTTGTTTACAGTTTGTTTATTCTAGTTTTTAATTTTGATACTGTAAAAGGGAAAAGCCTATAATGATTTTTTAAATTTAACTAATACTTTTGTCTGCCAACACAGATTAAATAGTTCTAAATTAAAATGTAAATAATACTACCATTAGGTACGTTTTTTTCCAGAGACTTCACTGTAGTATGTAGGTGTCAGAAGACAAATGTTGGATGTAGATGTCTTCTACTTCCCGTGTAGAAATATGAAGAATTAACTGTGTTATCATAAGCCTTGTGTGTACATAGGAGCTGTGTGCTATTAAATTCACCCACTCTATTCCAGTGTTACAGTCAGAACTTTTTATGTATCCTAAGAGTTTTCTTTATCATTGCTGTGCTTTGAGCAAATGGTTTTTATTGAACTATTTACTGACACTTAGGGGTTTCTTCCTTCCCTGAGTGGTGAGTGCATTTTATATCCATCAATGCATAGGAGTAACCCAAATTATTACTTACAATATGAATTTCATCACTGTAATGTTTCCCAGTCATTCAGCTCCATTAGATGTCTGCAGAGTTCCTCATCATCTTCTCAAGTCTTCTACAACTGAAAGCAATTGTAGAATCTTCTATGTTTTTTCTCACTGTTCTTTCATTTATCACTCAAAGATCTAATACAGATCAGCTACTAAAACTGTTTAGTATGGAAGAGATTTTCAAAGGAATTCAACTCTCCTCTTAATTCAGTGGAAGCAAATTCAGGCTGTGGGCTCCTGAAGTGAGGCTTCTGAAATCCCTATATTTTTGCTGTTCACTTCTGAACCACTTGCTTAGTTTGTATGAAGTTTCAGATTCTTCCAACCACTTTGAAAAGCAGCTGATTTACTAACCTAAGGTGTCCAGGGTTGAGTTAGACTTGTAATGAAGGATTTCATTATGTCCCTGGTTACCAATACTTGGAGTCTTTCATATGGCTTATGAGGTGTCTTTTGGAAAAAGCCCCCTCTCCTACACTCCTGGGAGCCTAAGAAATTAGGGAAGTGCAGTAAAATATATTAAATTTCCTAACTGCACAACTTCGTGTACTTGAAGATGTGTTAACACGGAACTTGCAGCCTTGTGCGTGTTCAGCATTTCCAAACCTGGAGTCTTTGCAGCAGCTCTTCAATGATCTAGAAAGTTGCAAAGTTGTCTAAATTATGCTAAAATACTTGGGCTGGTGCTGGAAACTACCTGGAGTTATCATAGCTTTGTGTTTTTACAGCTGTGTTTGCCCAGCTGTCCTAGATCCGAGTTTTTGTAACAGGAGTGTTTTTGGTGGCTTTGCTGTTGCCATTCTGCAGTGCTTGGCTGGGGTGATCAGGTTTTTTGTCTGCTGTGGGACATTCAGTGACCCTGAAAGCTATTTGTGGCATAAAGAAGTCAGGACAGAAGATGAGTCTTGCTCTCACGCTTGACAAAAATCAGCCTTTTAAAGCAAGGTGGTTTTGGATTTGTCTTGGTCAGCAGGTTAATTCAGGGTAAATATAATGTGAAAGAGCTTCCTTTCTTTAGCAGGGAGTGCTGCATGAACTGCATTGCCTATGCAAACCAAACATTTTTAACTGTTTGAACAAATCCGTGATATTTGAAGTATTTGCAGAGAGTATGATCTACTGCCCCCCAAAATACAGCTTGGGTACTCTCTGCTGTTTAATCCTTAGGGCTGTTTGAAAGAGAGAGGGCAGATATTTTACTACCTCAGCCTTTGAGAAGAAAGGCTGGCTTTTGGAGAGTGGTGAAGACTAGAAATATTATTCTGAAGGTGACAGCTTCAGAAAGATACAGGTGACTTGTTTGCAGTGCAAACAGTGCAAAACTTCATGCAGTCTTGATTCCACTGAATGCCTGCATGGTGCCAGCGTTCAGTGTGTAAGGGTTGTTTCTGATGGCTTTCTATCACCAGAGCAGTGTTGGCACTGAAACCCAGCCACACAGGTGGGTTCTGCTGCTGCTGTCCCTCGTGTTGGCTGACAAAGCAAACACTAGTTTGATACTGATTGCAATAGTAAGTGAAGTGTTTAATCATTGCATATGTTAGGATTGGTGCTAGATCACTGATACAGCAGAACAGAAACTATTCAGATTTGCCTTTTGATTGTAGGTGTTTTATTTTCTACAGTTACAGTAAAGATGGTTCCTTTTATATCTGTTCATGTGTTTACCAGTCTCTATGGACCTGGACCCTCTGGCATGAAGGGATACAACAGCAAATGGTTTAGCATGGCTGTTGGTGGTCCAGCATTATGACTGGGGATGAAAATGTGTATATGGAAGACTAGCAAGAGCTAAATATGCAACAATATTGGTTGTCCTAAATGGAATTAATTCAGTATTTCTTTATAAAATAATTTGGAATGATAATGTGTATAGCATTGTTAACATTTTGAAATCTGAAAAATGCTTTTTATGTATGACTGCAGCTCACTGAAGATAAATCCAAATTAAACATGTTTACTGAGAAGACAAAATGCTTTTTAGGAATATTTTTAGTGGATTTAGTCAATGGCAGCATTACTGTTCTTGAAATGTGCAATTTCTGAACAACGTCTTGTAAAGATAAAATGGTACATTTTCTCCTTTCTGAAATTTCTCCTTTGTATGTTGAAGTCAAAGCTTCAGAGTATTTCAGTTGGGAAAGTTTTTGTTTCTATCTGAGCACATTTTAATCTGGTAGGATATATTTGCTTCATGGCTCATAATAATATATAGGAAAGAAAACCATCAGGCTTGCAAATGCAGTATTTCCCTAATTTGTTTTCTTTAGCTCTCTTATTGGGTGTGCAATATTAAGTCCTGATACTTGGAAATCATAGCTTTAAAACATGAAGTGGAATTTTCAGTTAAAATTACTATTACCTTTAAATTATTTTTCAAGGAAATTAAATTGATTTTATAATCCTTTTTCATCTTTCATATTATGAAATAACATCATGAAGGTTTTTGTCTGTTTGTCAAGTGAATATACTCAAGATATGTTAGGAAAGTGTCATACATTCTCCGAGGAAAATTTCATCTGTGTGAAGAGACAGAAGAAATTTCTAGGTTCCTTTATTTACGTAAAAATAAACAAGCCCAAATGTATTTAAAATATTTTTATAGAACCCTTATGAGAAGATAGGATTTCTTAGAAGTGTTTCTAGTTTGTATTTTTCTGTTAAACTGGCTTTTTTGTTCATTTGTTAACATATTTGGGAAAAAGGTTAGGAGAGCAGAAGCACAGCACATTTTCTCTGATTTAAAATCATTATTTAGGCTCCAATTCCTGTAAAATATTTGCCCTATTATAAGGTCTGAAAACAGCAAGCTGCTAGTAACCTGTTTCTGGACATGTTGAAGGGTCCATGGCTCCTGGGAGTCCTTTTTCAGACATTCAGTCCCCACCTCTCCTGCCCAGCTAGGATTTGTGTAAGTGTTCCCTTGTGCACATGGCCTTTTCTGTCTAAAATCCACTGCTGCTTCTAAATTGACAAGGGTGGAGGGGGAACAACACCCCTTGGAGTAGCTGTAGCAGGGGTTTATACTCTTGTACTCCTGTGGGAAGCCCCTGTGAGACGATGGTAGCATTTAGGAAATTTTGAGGAGTGGGAGACTGGCAAAGGAACATTAGTGCGTTCACTCTGTGATAGGTGCCCTGAAAGCACAACAGCCCCTGATTGTTCACCTCTGTGGTGGCCGGGGGAGAAGTTTTATCATTTTACAGTCTTTGCCAACCCATTCAGTACCTCGTCATATACATCACCACCACAAGCTGCATTTGCAGAGCATTTGATTTTCTGGTATTTCGGGTCCTCTCAACACTCCCTGAGCTCTCCAGGTCTTCCCTGTCTGCCTTGGCATTCTGCCCAGCCCCAGGCCCTTTGACATAACCCCAGGGTGGTAGCTCCAACCCCAGACAGCGTGAGCCAGAGGCAAAGCAGGAACTGGTAGGAGGAGGCAAGGTTGCACTCTGCAGTATGTTCTCATTCTCATGTGCACTGAACATTATGAGGCAGTAGGTAGGTACTTTTTGACAGGGGCTGCATGCCAGTGCTTGAATTGAAGGTAAATAATGTCTCTAAAGGAATTTTCTGCAAAATTCAAGGGAACAAAAATCTTGCCTTACATTGAGGTGGATATAGGAGTTCTGATTTAATCTATTTTAAGTAATAAAGGTACTAGGTTTAATGAGAAATACGTAAGCAAACAAACCTCATGTGCAGCTTCTCAACAAAGACTTCAGAAGCCATAGGCTACCTAGGTAGTCTAATGCAGCAATTCAGGTAATTATGTGGCCCATAAACTGCTTCCATGAAATTTTGAAACACCCTGTCCTAGCAGGTAGTGTGGATTATTGCAGCAAGATTCATAAAATGTTGAATTTCTAGTATATGGACGACTTTGCTCAGCTAGACTTTTTTTGTTGTTATATTTTGTAATGATCTAAATTCCTTTGTTTGTTGATATTGTTGCAAAATGTCTGTAATGTACATGAGGATGTATACTTTGATACATACTGTGTGAGTATTTCGGCTCCGGCTGCATATCCAAAAACCTTTTAAAAGGAAATCTCAATGAGCCCCATGGGGCAAAGTAAATTATTACATGTGGTGAACTCTTAAGTCATAGACCAAGGTCATGGCAGTGAGAGTGTATTTCAAAAAGGTTTTATCTGTGCTTGGAAAGCAAATGAAATCTCTCATCATTAACTTTAGAATTATAGTTATAAGAGGATTTTCACTAGAGGTGAAAGATCAAGTTCATGGCGGACATAATGGAGTCTGTAAAGTTATTTCTCAGACATAATACTAGGGCATGAAACATTCACTGAGGTTTTCACATTATCGATGGGGAGTTTACAGCCTCTAATCCAGATACTGAAGATCAGGATCATTACAATTATTACTGTCTATTATGGCTTTATTTCAACTTCTTTAGATGGAAATAAACCAAACAAACCAACCCTCTTTTTCTGTAATACTGTAAAAACTTCTAGAAAAAATTCCTAGCTTTTCACCTGTGTCAGTCTGACACATGTAGTACAGACCACATCTTCCTTGGTTAATATCAGTAATCCTGCTATGAAACATAATTTAGTAAAACTGAATCTTCAGTTTAGTAAAACTAAAACTTCAGTCCCTGATGAATTAATCAAAGCACATGTCCATGCAGTGATATGGTGTCTCTGTCCTTATTTGTTTATAGTTCACATAAACCAGAAAGAATAAATGTTGAAAATTATTCAACAGGGCAGAAAAACATAAATAGAATAAATTTTATAGAATAAATAAATAGAATAAATGTGGCCGGTGATGTGCCACATTTAAAAGTAGAATATTAAACTACAATTGGCAAAAATGGGTCCCCTCATATTTGTGCTTTCGCTGTCAAGAAGGTTATTACATTTACTGGAAAGTTTCAGCTGTTGTGATTTTATTCAAAGGAGGCTGTTTAGTGCTGTTTTCTTGCTGCTTCACTTAAAATTTAAGATTTTGATGTTCTGTTCTTAAATCCTTCTATCTACTTTAAGAAGAGGCATTTGTTAAAAGGTGCACTTGTTCCATGAGTTATAACTACAAATAAGAAGTACATGTATGTTTTTGGCAAGCAATATTTTAATTTTCTTGAAAATATACAAAAATACAAACTAATTATACAGTAAGAAGATAACAGGAACTAGAGAAAATGAGCTTTAAGAGTGGTTATCGGGTGTTACTCTACATAAGCAAAGTACTTTGTTTCAAAATAAATGTGTTTTTAGGGAAACTTCACATATGTTCAGTATGTTATTTTGTAAAAGTCCTACGAGAAGAGGAAGCATAATTCAAGAAATGATAACATATGAAAAGTTGGATATAGGATATAAAATCTCAGTTCTGATCTTTGGATGTATTTTATGCTTCTGTTTTAAAGTGTTACATGATTGCACAATTTAGAAAATATATCATGTAACATTAATTTTTCTATAATGTTAATGTCATATTTGTTATATCAAAAATACTTACTGTACTTTTATTATCCAAGTGATCCAGAATATGTATACTGAGTGAGACTTTCTATATGGGTTATGTTCCTTAAAGTGTGCATTTTAATAATTCAGTCAGTGGCCTCTCTTATACATTTTGTCTTCAGCCATCAATGCAGCCTCTCTTGTGCAATTGCAAGGTGTTTCTATTTCTAAGCACAGTCACAAATGTCTGTGAATTATTGATATTAGACATTTTTGCCATTCATATCATCCATGTCTACAGGATTTGATGCTCTGCAATTTATGATCCAAGAAACTCAGAACAATAGATGTTATTTGTAAGTATGGAGTACCCAGAAAAATACAGAATCGTAAAGTGCTGTCCTTCAATCTTGTCTGAATACAAGTCATTCTGAGGCATCTCTGTTTCCTACGGGGTTTGCTGTCATGACCCCTTGAGTTACAAATGTCTGTGTTGCTACATTTGTTTTTTCAAACATTCCTGACAGTTCTAGCAGATAAAACTCAGAGTAGTCATCTTCTGTGAATATCAACATACCCACGTTGTAACCTTGTTTTCTTTTAGTTGATTCTGTAGCATTTTATTTTTCAACTCTCTACAATATTGCATTGACATGAGTTCATTTATATAGATAGGTAACAATTTTATCTCTTTTTAGATATATATAAAATTAAAACAGTAACTTCTTCACTAGTTCTGATTAACTTTGTTTTATGAAAACATTAAATCCTAGAATATAATGGCACTTTATAACTCAAGTACTTTGTGAATCTGACAGCTGAGCTCTTTCTCAGTTTTGAACAGGATTCAGATCTGTAATTTTGTCTTTAGAATGTGTAAAACTTCTTATTGTCTTAGAAGTATAGTTATGCTTGTCACCTCCAAATTCCACCCCCTGGTGATTTTTTCGTGATGTAAGTCACTGTGTCTACTGTGTAAGTGCCCTGTCATGTCTTTAAGTGATCAGACAGATTTTAATTTCTCTCCTTTTTCAACTCACCAGACAGTTCCAGTACATTTTTCATCATCTTCCTTGACCATGCTGAAATCTGCAGTAGTCTTCTGTTTCCCAGGCTGCCTGATTTTAGCAGCAGTCAGTACTTCTAACTTTCAAGTTACTATTTTGCTCAGGCATATAAATTGTTATGCTAACTTAACATACAGTATCTTTTGAGGTAGGTGGCTCATTTAAGCACCATTTCCATCAGGCTGTGTTCACAGTTTTTTTATCAGTTCTCATGTTTGTTTGTTGGGTTTTGGTGTTTTGTGGGTTGTTTGGTTGTTGGGGTTTTTTTTGTGAGTGGTGAGAGGCAAGAGTGTTTTGTCATATTCTGTAATTTTTTTTGGTGGCTTAATGCTGATCTGCCATACAACAGTTTTTTTTAGAGCATATTGTACTATGCTGAAACTTTATTTTGAGCCACCTCTCTTCTTAGATATTTTTACAAAATTAGAAATAGTCGAATTTGATTTTCCTGCTAATTAGTACATGCCAGCTGCTACCAGCAAAAGGACACGTGTGCTGCTATGAAGGGTACCTGGAAACCTGGGCATTATTCTTCTTCTTTATCCTAGTGTAAATCAAATACTCTTCTGCTGAAACTGGAGCAGTGGGCTGGCTAATTGTAGGTAAGAGTTACAAATGGAAAATGGATCTATATGATTTGTAGCATGTGGATTTCAAAAGCAGTAATTGGTCTTAGCTGGTGGTCTGATGCAAAAGTATGCAATTGATGCAAAAGGCTAAGTAGATGAATAAGCAGAGTGCTGCATCTTTGTCCAGTGTGTATGTATACATTAATCAGTGTCTTTTTGAAAATAAAGTCTTCTTTGAAACTTGATATGAAACTGCCTTTGAATTTAAAACGGAAAAGTGAAGACAAGTAGCAGGATAGTTCATGCTGTAAATGCTTCTGAAGATGGAGCTTTATTTGTGGATGAAGTGTATGTTGTTATCCTAATCACATTTAGCTTTCTTTAGGAAGTGTGTTCATCAGGAAACGTCACTAAGCTGCCCCTCTGCTATCCTTATGTAGGAGTATAGAGTTATTAGCTGACGAGCTGTTTAATTGCAAGATCAGGAACAGAGCTTTGTGCAGTGGAGGAAGTGTGGAGATCTTCTGGCTGCATTCTGAAGCACATTCAGAAGCCAATTTCCTCCAGCCTTCACTGGAGGTAAATGCAGCCTCTGAAACCTGGGAGAATTTAATCTTTATAGTTGGTGGAGATTTTCTGCTAGGTTTGTTCATACATACAGAAATAAAATAGCTAAATGACAAAGAATTGTATATTACACATACTGACTGTAGGAGAACTATAGAGCTATACTATTAAATGTCCTAGATTAGGAAAGAAAAAAGAAAACACTATAGTTATCTATATATAGTCTTTCATATACATGTTAAAATTAGGAGTCCATGTTAGAATCTAGTAATTGAGCAGGATTAATGGTTCTGAAGTGAAATAAATGCTTGAACTGTACATTGTTTAAAATATAATTCAATAAATCTTTTTGCTAGAGACTAACTGGGTATTCGGAGAAGTTGACAATATTGTTCCATGTGTTGTTACTAATGTCCAAAATGGCTTTTCCTCTCTGTTCCACTGTAATGAGAGATAAATGGGAGTTACTCAGTTACATTTCCAAATTAGAAATGTTAACATGGATTTTCTTTGAAAGCCTTTTTTCTCTGGAGTTTGTTTTCCTGTTGAGTTTTTTGAGAGTGGCTGTGGGGAGTTACATTTACTGTTTGAAAGCATCACTGCTTAGCTGTAGCTCTGTAATAGCAGCACTAGCTACCAGTGTTTGTATTCCTGTAGAACATAAATCAATACTGAGAGTAAACAGAGGAGTATTTTTGTGCTGAAGCACTTGCTAATTTGTTGTTGGAGTCCTGGTGATGGCATAGGGCTTTGATAATAAGTCTGTAAGGTGTTTGTTCCAGATGTAGTATTTAAGAAAATCCTACAAAAATGTTCTTTTAATCACTGTGAAAAATGTTTGCTAGAACCTATATCTATATCTCCATATTTTTCTACCTTTAATATTTATAATTAATGTGGGGTTTGCTTTATTGATTGTTTATTTCCTGTGTATTTTGTGAGGTAGATCTTACACCTTCATATGTGGGGTATAGTTTGACCTT
>JAOEGS010022887.1:0-18830 GCA_025447755.1 Corythornis vintsioides
TGCAGAGTAGAGGGGGAGGAGAACCTCCCTTGACCTACTGGCCACACTTCTCCTAATGCATCCCAGGATGCCATTGGATATGTATTTAAACTTTTTTTGAAGAACAGTTTATTTAAAATTCTCTGTTGCATATCATATAGACATCATGTGATTCAGGATCTGTCATATCTCCTTCCATACATCAGACCAGCTGTAGCAGGGTCAACACGTAGACTGTGAGATTACGCTGCAATGTGTAACTGTGAACATACGCAACATGAGCAAACTCATCTGTTCAGGTGTCATCTAGAGTAGCTGACCTAATAAGCTGTGTTTGAAAACAAATGTTTTTTAAACAATGCTAGTAAATGAAAGCCCTACAAAACTGGTCATCCTATTTCCATGAAAATTGCTACTATGGAAGAGGATTATCTGCTGATTTAGGGCCAAGTTTTGAATGCTGCCCTTCCAGGGAGGAAAGAGTTGCTTGCAGCTTCCAGGAAAGTGATGATTAATTTTGCTCTGATACAGGATTATTTATGCCTATAAGGCACAATTGAGCCAGTTGGTGATGGTCAAAAGCATTCAGGACAATTCTCAGTAAAGGATTGTACTTGAAACTCAGACCTGGCAAGTTACAGTGCCAACAAACAGGATGCTATAGATCTTGATAACGTTTCAAGTTTTACTTACAGTAGTATAATAATTAGTGGTGCTTATGACTTAAGAAAATAATAATATGGCCCATCAAGAAGACAGCAGAAATGTGGTGTTAGAACTGCTTCTTAAAAGTTTTCATAGTGGATTATACCTGCACTTTGGGAAATGAAGCCATGAGATAAATAAACTGGCAAAGAACCTCTGATCATATGCTTACAATATTTTTCTCTGAAAGAGTCAGTGGAGGTATTTTGCAGCACTTTCCCCCATCATCCTCTTAGTTTGCTGTAATGCATTCTTTTATAGATATATTTCTAAGCTTTTCCAAGAGCAGAAAATATTTTTTTTGTAGTTCATCAATGCATTTAATTGACAAAATCTCCAACTCATGCTTTCATTTCCCCTTTAATCACAACTAAATTGGTAGGGAGACAGCCAAAATGTTAGGTACCAGTGTCTCTCAAGCAGATGTCACCACTATTTTTTGACTCGTTTAAATGAATAAACATGTTAAACTGTGAAGTATTACATTTTAGATTTTTTCATTATAAAAAAATGGGACAATCTGTTTACTGTCCTTAATTGAGACAACAATCCTGGTGGTTGCCAGGTTGGCAGTTGTAATGATGAACTATAAATATTGGGACAAATCAACTAACTGATGATTGTGGAGGATAGTTTAAGTACAAGCCTCATTCTGCATGAATACTTTATTCAGTGCTATAGTTTTTCTTCCATAAATGTTATACTGGTTTTGCATGTTAAAACCACAAATAATAAATACATGACTAGTCAAACAGTAGGCTCAATTCTGTTGTCTTATTCCAAATAAATTCTAATAAAGCAGATAAAAGCTGACAGTCCTGTAGTACAGTTCATACCATGCCCCAATTCTCTCTAAAAGGTGCACGTTCAGGTCAGTTATAAATGTGAACTTCATTTTGACGAACCTTGGAAAAACTGAGCAGCATATATATATCTTTGGGAGTTTGCAGTTTCACAGAGAGATTGTAAGAATTTTAAAGAGCAGAAGCACAGGAGGTGAGTATGGAGTTTGTTGACTGGGGTAATTCTATTGCAGTTCCTCTGGGCATGAGAGTGGAACAAAATTGAAGTAAAATGGCCAATTCTTCTAGAAGACAATCACCAAACAACTTGCCACATTGCTCAAGAACAGTATTGAAGAAAAGCTAATTATGGTATCAAATCAGAGCTATCTCAACTGCTTAATTTTCATAGGGACAAAAAAAAAAAAGGGCCAGGGGGAGATGATTTCTCAAATGAAACAGCTTCTCATTGGATCAGTGGTTCATTTATTTAAGTAAAGAATAAACAGTGTTTGGGGGATCGACACAACGCATAAGTCAGGCTAATTGCTGTTACCTTCATATTTATTAAAAAAGTCACATTATGCCAAGCTAGAGTAGCTTTTTGCATCTGTTATTGAGTTATCTGTGAATGTTCTAATATGGGCAATGTCCCCATTTCCCTAGAGACACCTTCTTCTCCTGTGATAGTATCCACATTGAGGAAGAACAGGGAGGAAAATGGCAAGGGAGCCCCTTTGCTGATTATGTACTCCTAAAGCATCGCCCCTGCTCAGTGGAGAGCTGCTGGTGTTTAGAGTAGGACTGCAGTCCTGGATTGTTTTGTACAGGCTAAAAAAAAAAATAGAGAAGTGCTTAACCTACAAGGGTTAATCTCCTACCATCACTGGTGCCTGATTTGTTACCACAAAGAAATAGAAGCTGAGATGTTCCAAATTTTTGCTTTTATTTATTAGGTTCTCCGGGAGATGCCAGAAAAAAACCCTGTCTTTTGTTGTCCCTTTGAAACTTATTTCTGTACAGGTGTTTCCCTTAGTGTCTGTGGGATTGCTTTCCAGACAAAGAATGCAACGCTCACTCCTACTGCTTTTGGTAGGCAAGCTGTAGACATCGTCCCTTTACAAAGAGGGACTTGGGAGTGACCTGCCATCTCCCCTACTCTTCCCTGGCTGAAGCTGAAGAGGCCTTAAAGTAGCTATGACTGTGTAATATACTACACTTGCTCTGGTTTGGGAAGCACATAAAATTCTGAACTCAGGGCAGCTTTATTTAGCCTTTGCTGCCTGAGGAGCCTTCAGAGCAGCCCCCATGGTGAAAGTAAGGATTTTGGTTTGCTTCTGTTTTGATGGCTTACTTCAGCTTCTTATTCAAAAGATCAGCTAAGGTGCTATGGTTCTCTACTTAAAGCAGAGTTGTTCTAACAATGGTATTCTAGGACCTCAATACCCTAATGAGCTTGTGACTGTTCCTTCTTAAAAGGACATGGACCTGTTGGAATGAGTCCAGAGGAGGGCCACAAATATGATCAGGTGGCTGGAACATCTCTTCTACAAGGACAGTCTGAGAGGGTTGGGATTGTTGAACCTGGAGAAGAGAAGGCTCCAGGGAACCTTATTTCAGATACTCCAGTATCTGAAAGTTGGGTTGCCTACAAAAGAGCTGGGGAGTGACATTTTACAAGGGTTTGTAGTGAGAAAATGAGGGATAATAAATTCAAACTACAAGGGGGTAGATATAGATAAGAAACTATGAAGAAGTTCTTCAGTCTGAGGGTCATGAGTCACTGAAACAGGTTTCCCAGGGAAGTTGTGGGCGCTCCATCACTGGATGTTCAAGACCATGTTGGATGGGGCTTTTCATAGCCTGCTTTAGTTAGGAGATGTCCCTGTCCCTGCCCATTGTAGGGTGGTTGGAAATAGTTTAGATTTAAGGACCCTTCCAACCCAAACCATTCTATGATTCTAAGGACAACTGAGAAGAACAAAATAAATGCTTAAGGAGAATTCATATGCATTATTCAGCCTCTTGTATACACATGGCTCTGACTGCATATGTCAGTGTTGGGGAGGAAGGATGGAGAGACAATGCATATATGCTTCGCTTGTGATTGTTGCACTGTCAAACTCATAGGAACAGTTGTTTCTGCTACACTATGTTAGGCTCTTATCCACAGAAGAGATGTCTCTTACTAAATGAATTACTGTCTATTTTTTACATATTCACATAAAATATACAGATAGAAGAAATAAAAAATGCTCCCTGTGAGCAAGGGCATTTGGAAATAAGAATCATTCTATCAGCACAGAAGTTGTGCATAAACATAGTATGTATTCACTTTAAAATTTAATACACAATACAGAAAGGAAGTTTTCATTACACTGCACATTTATAAAGGATAATGGTGGGCCTCACTCCTCTGTCATATATTCATCATTCCATGCAGTACAAATCTCTAGAGCAGTTTCCACAAAGCTACTATTCCACCACTAGTTTGGGGATAGTTGTTGCCAACTCAAAATGAAAAATGGTCTCATATTTCCCCAAAATTAAACAAGAAATTTTACGTATCCTTGTTAAGCCTTGAGTTATTCAGTTGCTTTGAAATGGTCTGCCAGAAGGTGTGTAAAATAATGTAGATGTAGAGTAACACAAAAAAAATTATAAGTGACTCTCAACTGATAGCTAACTATGAACCTGGCCTGGAGTATGCAGCTTCCTTGCTGCTTCCTTGTAAAGCCTTGAGGTACAGACCTGTCACATCCACTCAAGAATGTTTATCTCAGGTACCATCTTAGTTTTCATGTCTTCTGTAAAGAACTAAAACTTCAAGGTTATTTGTCTGGAGAAGGCTGGTTTTGATCTTTGCACCTAGATCAGGTCTTCCAGCTTGCTTAGATCAAGGCTCTTTGGAGATTCCTTCCAGAGAGCTGTGAGCAGTTTGAAATTAAACTGCATACCCTGCCATCAGGTTAGCACTGAGATAACACAAGATAAAGACAGTGAAAAAGTGTCTCAGTCTCCCTTGGAGAGAGATGTACTTGCTGAGGTTGTCTGGCACTGGGGTACCAGATGTGTCAAGCTTTGTACAAAGGGAGGAGTGAGCCTGGGCAGATGGATCTCAGGATGTCAGCAGGGACAGCATGCAGATGTACTGCCAGATGCTTGTTTTTACGCACTCCCTCCTCCAAAGGCACAAGCCCAACAAAACTTATGAGGATCCCACTGCAATCTTGCTCTTCAGAAGACTTGAGATCAGGAAAAGTATCTATCATGCTAAGGATGATTAAAAGTTGGTAAATTCTTTAACAACTCAGAAATATAAGAACCAGAAGTGCTAAAATAGACCTTCCTTAACCTAACAACAGGGGTTCATTTGTAAATGAATCTTCATGGAAGTCTAGACACATGACGGATAACCAAACAGTTTAATACTTGTAATGGGAAAATCTATGTAGTTAAATATGACAGGGAAGAAAAAAAAAAAAACAAAAAAAAACAACAAAAAAAACCCCACATTAATTTTGTTCCAGAGGAACTACAGAGGCCCTAGCTCTGATGGAGTCTGAGGAAGGAGTCATGCACACTAATTATGTCTTCCTCTTTTCATCATGTGCTAGTAACAGAGTAACACATCTTTCCACCCAGTCAACAGGAATACTTAAGTAAAACAGGATTACAAAACACCAGGCTACCTAACTTTCCCAGTTTAGAGAGCTGCAGAACAAAACCTTTCTGTTCATTACATTATAGCTTATATAGATACCCCACTATTATGTGCCTCACAGTCAAATATCAGAAACAGATCCACCAGCAACCTGTTCACATGCTGTCAAGTTCTCATGTGTCTCAGAAGTCTTGAGGAATACAGACTGTCACATGTGTGAGAGATTTTTTCTTACATTGCTCCTCTCACAAGGTGTTCTTTGACCTTGGCATAGGCTGAGAGCTGAAGTTGACCGGTTAATAAGGAGGAAAAAGAGGATATTTTGTAAAACCTTTTCTATATGCTAGCCTTAATCATTTAGAGGCAGACATCACAGGCATCCTTGGATGTGAAAGTGGGATAAAGTACTCTGGGAAAGACACTGTTGTTCCTCTTTGGAAGCACAGTAGAAAAAGTCTTGTTCTGTCCATGTCCCAGCAGAGGAATAATCAGTCATGTGGAAGGCTGAATAAGGAGTCCTGAAATGAAGACAGCAACATAAGTCCCTTCTTCCAGAGCCTCAAATCCATAGCGGTGCTGTGGCCTGAAGCAGCAGTGCTGCTTCTCCATTTTATGCCCAAGCCTTTGGCCAGCTCACTCTGTCTCGGAGCTTGGGAAAAACAAACCTGTGTGACCCTTCAACGGCAATTACAAAGGATGTCTCCAAGAATGAAAATTCGCTCACCCAGGAGAAAAAAGCTTGAAAACCTACAGATAATGCTACCACCCACCAACACCCACTATTTGTGAATTATATCACTCCTTTCATCCCTCTTGAAAAACAAAGTTGCTTTTAATAATACTGTAATGTTCCTAATGACTGGGGTTTGGGATATATGGCAGCTTCATTTAAGAAGGAAAAGCCCATGCAGATGGTTGTCTTGATTCACTGCAGCTGGCACAGGTTGCCCTTGCTCACACACATGGGTGCAGTGCCTCAAGAAGGGCAGCTGCGGTTGGAGAAGGCAGGAGTCTGTTCATGGTTACACCCTCGTGGCTGGTTCTGGTAGTATTGCCTGAGTCTCTGCAGTGCACTCTTCTGCTGCCCCATCAGCCTTCTGAGCAGTTAGGTATTGACAGAGCTTATCTGTTCATGAGACCTGAGCAATAATGTGGATGCAGAAATGTACCTGGGAGGATGAGCAGAAGGCTCAGGGGACACAGAGCCTATATGTTGTCAGTAGGCTGGTGTCTAAATCCAACTCCCATCAGAAATGGAGTTTAGAGGTTGGTTTGTTTTAGGGTTGATTCTCAGCTGCTCCTGAATGTACAGTGAACCACTGCCCGTGCTGGAACACTCCAGAGAGCTGAGGCAGACTGAAATTGCAGATGTGTGAATGTGTCTCTGAAGGGCTGCAGTTCTCCCTGTCCACAATGGGACCACAGGTGACTTTTGCCACAACTTGTCTGGTAACACCCTGACCTAATTCATGCCATGGTAATAGTAATTTTACTTCTGGATGTGCTCAGGTTTGTGGGTAGTGATATCTGAAGGACTGTCCCCAGATGCTCCTGGGGTATCCCACATTACTTGCCTGTATGAAGGGTAAATGTGCATTAATATCTTACTGACAAAGGCTCTGTGGACACATTCAAAGTAATTCAACTTTCTGTGTAAGGGTTCTAAATTTGCTCTGACACAATGGCATCCTTTTTGTTTACAATTTGGATTTTTTTCTGATTTTTTTTTCACACAATTGTATCTCTCCACACCACTAAGATTTTAGCAGAACTTTAGGAAGGTGTATTGCTTTCTGACTCCCATACGTGTGTGTTTTCTTGGGCTACATTAAACCAGCGCAGGGGGGGAAGATAAACAGAGGGACGTAATTTTTAGTGACTTGCTGCATTTCCTGAACTGGATATTGGGCAGCTTAACCTTTTTAAACCTGAAGAGCTCTTGGGTATGACCAGAATTTCAGACATCTGAGGAGCTTTTGTACTGGAAGCTGAAGTCAGAGAGAGTTTGGAAACCTCTTGAAGTAGACAGCAGTTAATATCTGTTTTGGATGTAAGCACATGAATTCTACTTTTGCCAGGTTTTAGCACCCAAGTCCCTTTCTGAGTATGAAAATGTAACAGATAACTTGACCATCCTTTAATGTGAACTCGAAGTGGCTTTTTCCTTCTTATTGCATAACTTGGGAAACTTTTATACCTTAAATTGTGCTCAGTGGATATTGAACAGCACTTTCATCCTGAGTTTTCCTCCCACCTTTTCTTGCTAAACTAGCATGCAGCAAGCATGAAAACTCATGAGGGGTTTCTATAAAAACACTGCAAAATAATAAATAGCACAGAGCAAATACGCAATCTCAAAATAATGTAAATGCTTTTTTCTTTTAATTACTATCCCCATTTCTGTCCAGCATCAGAATAATACAGCTGCAAAAGTCATTAATTAATATAGGAATGCTCTTTAGTAACATCACAAGGGTTCTGTGTTCACCCATTGGTTAAGGGCACTAGCTAGCATGATGATAACAGGTTCTTGCCATTGTTGTCACCTCATTAGAAAATTAGCATTTAATTAACTTAGAAAGATATGGAACATTTTTGATATGGGAAATATTTGTACACATTGTCTATTGGAATTAAAAGCTCCCACCCAGAAAAAAGCACGGCAGCCTTTACAGCTGGAGGCTGTTGGCCCACAGAAACTAAACAGACTTGCCAGTCTGTGCAGCTGGAGTTGCTGCCTTTGACTGGGAAGGGAAAGTAAAGCTGTGTGCTATGCTTCTCTCTGAGGAACCAGGTGAAAGGAGTGATCCAGCAGCCACATCAGCGCTTGCCTTACAAGACACTCTAAAAAGTCCCCCTAAGCCTTAGCAAGCAGCCAGTGCTGGCCTATGGAGTAAAGGTTTTGAAGGAAAGATGGTTCTGCTTCAACCTGGGCCTGATGCAACCTCCTGTGAAGTCAGTGGGAGTCTTCCACTGACATCAGTGTGCTTTGAATGGTCATGCTGGGGTTTTCTGGTCCAAGAGCCCCAGCACTGCTGTGAGAGAGATGCAAGGAGAGGTAGGTAGGCCACATTGTGCAAATGTTGACCACATCTGGTCTGCAGGTAGAGGGTGGGGAGGAGAAGGGAACAAGAAAGAGAAGGGGCTGCTGGAAGTTAACTGGATTTTCTTGCTGTGGCTTTCTTATGTTGACACTGGCTGAATGGTCTGATTTAGATGTTCTTGTGGATTAAAAGACCCTGTTTAAACTGTGATGTTGAAAAACACATTAAATCTCCCGATAGCAAACACAAAGTAGAAAAAAAAAATTTTTCTAGGGTCATTTGTTATTCTGACTGGATACTTTTATTTAGGTTCATGCAAAATCAGAGGAACAGCTAGATGACATTGAGCCTTTCTCCTGCAGGGTGAGGTATTCATACCTACATGTGCCAGCACCGCCATGCACATCTGTGGAGGGATCCTTCCAAGCAGGGGCAAATGGTTGTATCACCTCTGTCATCCCTCAGGCTCTGGAGCAGATACTGCAAACCCTCTGCACGTGTTTAGTGTTACACATGCAAAGCTGTGGAGTCATGCCAGCATCCTACAAGTTTCTCCCTGTCACATTGCTGCAGCTGCAGCAGCAGGTTCTGTCCTAACCTCAGGCTGAACCAGCCCTCTGCATCAGCCAGCCCGAGCTCACTGCCCTGCCCCAGCATCTCCAGGTACTTCTGAGAGAGATATCAGTGCCCTTGCCAGCAAAAACAGAGCTCACAGCTCTCTGCTTGCCCTTCCCCAGCCCCACTGAGCAGATTACCACCTGCCAGGAGCACTGCATGAGGACATTGGGGTCTCAATGAGCAGGATGGGTGGGCTGTATTATGTACAGCTGTGTCCCTTGGGGGCATCTCACTGCTGTCAGTGTGATGAGCTGACAGGTAGGGTCTGACAGCACCCATCAATCACACCTTTAACAGCCTGAAATGCTGCCATTTCTCTTGTGGGGAGCAGCAGTCAAGCCGACAGGCTGCGCAGGGCTGTCAATAAGGCAAATGTCCTAAGTGACAGAGCCTCTCCTGAGGGGATCTCCCACTGTTACTTGTGTTTATCCTGAGCAACTGCCCCCTGTTCTTTCTCCTGGCATGAGGTGAACAAATATCAAGAGTTGGAGGGATTAAGAATAATTGCATTATGATCAGTGCAGATGCTTTTTAAGGTGGACACTGAAATGCATGACACTTCTGTGTGTCAGGTCACGAGACTGATAGATGAAATGCAGTGGTATTCCTTCAGCAAAGGACAGCCAGACCTAGTGCCATGGGGACAAAGGGTATATGCCTACATTACATACCTTTAACTGGCAGCAGCAACTGAAGGCCTTTTGTGTGTGTGAAGCAAGCATAAATGCATGTTAACCACAAAGGCTTCTTCATTTCTTGAGAGGAAAGTGATTCTAGCCTTGACAACTGCAGCAGCATTTTATCACCCAGAAATCATCCGATGTGTTTAGAGTAAGATCAGGTCAAATGTGGCAATAATGTAGCTATATATCCTTTCAGTGCCCAGAAGCAATGGTTAAATACCTGAGGGGAGAGACAAATAAATGAGGAAGCAAGGTAAAAAGCAGCAAACAAAGGAAGTATCTCATTAAAATCTCACTCTGTGTCAGTCTTACCTTTTCCCATGACTTGTTCAGAACTGGCTGCTTATAGGTCACAAATAATCCCATCATCCTGTTGCAAGGAGCACAGGTTGGGCTCTCATTGGCAAGTGATTCTTGCTGTGCATGTGGCTCCAGAGGAAGACATTAGGACAGATCTCTGTCAGGGCCCAATGAGCCGTGGTATAACACAGACTGACATAGGCCAGTTTTACATTGGCCTTTTCATTTACATTTTCCTATGTTTACAATGTTTTCACCACCAGTAATTTATCTTTGGTGAGATTCAGACCACCTACTTTGGTGCTAAAATCCAAGAATATGATTAAAAAACCCTACAAGCTATTGCAGCTTAATCCTAGAGGGAACTACATCCATTTTAGACCCCAGAGCTCCTTCAAACAAACCCTTCCTGTTCTCAGAAATATTTGGACATTTAAAGGAGCAAGAATTGGAACATGAAGCCATCATCTTGTGCTTGCATCTGCCAGCCAAAAGTCAAATGAGGCATGGCTGGGCTCTCTAACCCATGGGCCTGTGGTCAGCTCAGAGCCCAGTATCAGCAGCAGGGCTGTTGGATCCCTGTTCTGTATGCTGTGCTCCCCACAGCTTATACCATGCACTGCAGGGGACTTGTAGGACACATCTTCACTGCTACACCAGGCCAGAACAGGCTGTGTCTCTCTCAGTTGTCTGAACTGTTTCCTTGCTAGGTTTCTCCACAGTGAGATTTGAGCATAAGCTCACCTATTGTCCTAGTTTGGACAGGTATTATCTTAAATTTTATAAAATGTGAGACCTGGGGCTTATAAGGAGACAATCATTTGTTAAGCAATACATATATATATATACAGGGAAAGAGAGAGAGATATTTGTTATAGAATGCAAAACCAAACAACAACAAAATATATAATCAGTAAACTTTGAAATAGCAGTATATATAACAGACACAGATGGCCTCCCTTCCCTCCGACAGCCAGCAGGGGCCGCCAGAAAGCGCTGTTGAACAGGGAGAGGGCAGGGTGGGGGGGAAAGAATACAACAGAAGTGACTTGAAAGGAAAAATCCCTGCTCCATTTTTTTTAAGAAGAAACAGGGTCCCAGGGGATCAAAGTGTCAGATGAACCCACAAAATACACAGCTGGCAGAGGTGCTCTGGGAAAACCTGGTGAAAGAGCTGGTTGGAGATAATCCAGTCTGGAAGGTGAGAACTGGCTTGAGAAGGCAGATTCCTTTCTCCTGAGTCCACGCTGAAGAAAGAGAGAGAGTGAGAGCCTCTCAGAAACCACTCCTCTTCCATTTCTGTCTGTATGCATGTCCAGGCTTGTCGTCCCGTTGTCCCGTCATCCTCCCCATGGCCCCGACTGGCCCAGCCCCGCCCCCACAGGCAGGTTAAAAAAAAGGTTTGGTTTTTTTTTAAAAAAAGGGAATTTCTACCTCTTGACACTTATCAAGGTCTGATCAAGGAAGGTCTGGGTCACCACGTTCACATCTGCCCATCCTTTACAGTCACTTCTACCAGCTCTGGGCACATAACTGCAGTAGTTGAATCTTTACGGCCCATCCAGTCCCTGCTCTCAGGAAATGTAATGGGGGTTATACAGTTGAACACTGATAAAATTTCAGGTAGTGCTTAAGTTCTCCCCGCTCCATGCTACCTACAGTCTAACATTTCACTAATTTGAATTGCTGATCTGTTTAAAATGTAAATTGCTGATCTATTTAAAAGGCTACAGCAGGAGCACTGTTTACATAGAGATCCAGCTGGGATGGAGGGTCAACACTCAAGTTCAGTGTTTTCTTTCTAAATAACTTGGCTGCTAGAACAGCACCTCAAGGATTTGAATTTAGTAGATCAAATTTTCTTCCCAGTACATCCCCACTGACACCACTTAGGTCAATGGACCAGCTTGCGATCTCAGTTAAATCAGCAGGTATTGGGAGTAACATTACAGACTAGTGGAGCTATTCCAGATTTATATTGATGCTAATGAGCCCAAATCTGGTCCAATGTACTTGCAGAGTTAGAACTGAGAGCAAAGCATTCATTATAATCCTCAAATAAAATATATGGCCCTGCAGACTTTTAAAATCTTTGAACACTAAAAGAATAAGAGATTAAAATCTATCTACTAACCTATACTAGACTAGTAAAACCTGTGTTTCTGGGTAGGTGCAAAATAATATTGATCATATCAGATAAGCTATATGAATGCTTAAGTTATGAATTTAAAAATATTATTAAAACAGTTTAACACTATATTTTGAGATGAGAAGAATAATTCAAGCTTCCAGCCTTGCAAACACTGAGATACACTACTTTTATTAGTAGAATCAACATCCCATTTACTTTATTATTTATCTCCTATATGATTCTTTTTACTTCTATTCCCAAATACCTGCCAAATACCTTTTTACTCTTTCCACCTTAGCTTCTTTGTGGTTCATCAGCTTTTTCAGAGAATATTTCAGAAAGCCAAGTTTCTGTTAAGTGTTTTTTAAAAAACTGTATGCATGATGATGTGATCATTTTATAGTTCATATGAGAAAGATCATCATAATCAGAAAATATTGGTTTAAATTCAATTTTGATGTTTAATGTGTTAGAAGAGACCTCCCATGTTTCATCTCCTTGGAAACATCTGAATGATTAAAAGTGATAACTAGCTAACAGGCAAGCTTCCAGTGTTAGTACTTGTGCCCTGCAGTTGTAGAAACCAGAAAGTAGAAGTATGAACTGGAGAACCACCAGAACATCCCCACTTCCTCCAGCATTCATGAAGCTCAAAAGGCCCTGCCCATATGGGCAGGAATGTGGAAACCACTTTAAATTGCCTACCACCATATTGGATCCTTTCTCCATGTGTACAGAATCATGGCCTGGAATTATGGAACAAAAAACAGACGGAAAAATTTTTTTGTAGAATAGAAATTTGAGGAAAGGGAAGATACAGCAAGCATTTATATTTAAGCTGTCCTGTGCCTTTCCTTTTGAAATAGCTAAGAGCAGGGAAAAGAGGGAGGAGAGCAGGGGTAGAGATTAGAAGAGGGGAACAGGGGAAAGGTAAAGAAAAGTATTAGTCCCTTGGGTCTGAAGGAGAATGTTTCCTACCTCCCTGCCCTGGAGTCATGGGACTCTATTATTATTATATTATTTGGGATTTGCTTGCCTTTTTTTTTTTTTTTTTTCCCTTCCCTTCTTTCATTCTTTTGTAGTTATATCTGCATGAATTGTGATTCAATGCTGCAGACTCAGTGGTATAAACCACTACGGGTTTTATGGGAATCAGTGGAGCTGTGCTGATTTACAGGAGGACCACACATTTCTACCTGATATTTAAACTAAAATACCAAACTACTGGTGGCATAATTTGTAAAAGGTGTCTGCTTCTGTTTTAGCCAATTTCTGGTATGGAGTAGGGGGAAAAAAAACCCCAGAAAAGCACAGAGAGCTCTTTATTATTATCTCTAATAAGAATCTGAGCTCCAAACTTGATAGTATGTGACTGTGCATAAAATTAACTCAATGTGTGTTAGCAGGTCTGGCTGAAGTTGTGCATCATTTTATTCTTCATACATATTTGTTTTCAGTTATATTTACAGGAGTGCTTCTATCCTGATGCTTCAGTTAACTGTTACTTTGAGGAAATAAACAGAGGTGAGGGCCCAGTCACCTTCAGCTGTTGGAAGTTAATAAGGTGTTAATGAAACATTGGCAAATAGCAACAGTTTAGCACTTGGTTGACACTCGATTTTAAAAAGAGACAGAGTGTAAATAAGCTGTGTTTGCAGTGAAAATTTAAAAAGTGGGAGGTGGGGAAACAAATAACACTCTCACAATTTACTGTTTTTTTTACCAGGAAAGCAGTTGATAGACCACATCAGAGAGTAACTTGCATGCCACAGTTGCTGGCAGCAAACAATGCATGATGGCAAATGGGTCTGTTTTCATACATGTCTTTTTGAGATGCTCTTATAAAATAACCAGAGGCACGTAACCAGTGTAAGAGGATTTTGGCACCTCTACATCCAACTCCTGGAAGTGCTCTATGGGAACATCTGGCTCTCAGACCACAAATCCTAGGAACTCCTGTGGTTGTTCATGAGGGATGGGCAATACTTTTCTCCAGGTCACCAAAAGCTGTCAAGCAACATGAACTCTATTGTTGCTGTTCATTAAGGACAACAAACTGCATCTTGAGAAATAGTAGCACTCTTCGTATTTATTATTTATTTATTTGTTCGTTTGTTTATTATTTATTTATTATTCATTTCTGTGTCCTGTAACAGGGCTGTGAAAATGATCTCTGAAATGCAAATATTTTGGGCTTGATATGTGTCAGGCAGCTCACCATAAGGTAGTACAGCATCATCCAGAGTGAATCTTTTCTTTTTTTCACCACTCACAATAGAGATGTGTGTCCTGGAGATGGTATAGCCGGGCTATACCTGTTACCCTTCTAGCCTTGAAGTAAGAGGAGGACCCTGTGGCCCTATTGATGGAGAAGGAGCTTCCTTGGTATGGGAGAGGAATTGAACGAAGGTAGATCTAGCATGCAAGCACTTAAGAGATATCTGAGAAGAGCATTAGCAGTTTTGTTTCAGTAACTTTTTGGAATAGGTAGCATTACCATTGACACCTAGAATAGATCTAGACTCAGTAGGAAGATGCACAGTTGTAACTGATGCTCCAAGAATTTCCTGTTTATGCAATACATTCGGAAAGATTCCTTGATAAAATGTTCTACAACAGAAGAGCAAATGCCAAGGCAATTAAAAACGGGAGATACCCTGGGGATATCACTTTTTCTGCAGAGTTACCAATATGTTGTTTGCTTTACAGGTGAGTAGTGTGTGAGTGATGTTTCCTTGACAGGCTGGAGAGATTGGTGTATTCTAGCAGATTATCAGCCATGTCTGAAATTACTTCAGCAGTGTGAAGTTGTTATAGTTAGTAACCTGAGTTACTTGATATATTTTTTTCCCCTGTTCTCATGTGTCACATTTATTCACAGCAGCCCTTGCTATAGTGTACCTTACCAGCATAAGGCAGCTCCTTTGGCACACATACTGTATAATAATCTCTTACAGCACATTACAATTGCAAATTAGAGTTAGCTTTAATTTAAAATGTAAAAATTTCATTTTCCTGAGGTAAGGATTGTCAGAGGAATAAACCTGTGGGTGTAATATGCACATGGGTATTAGCAATTCTGAAGTGTTGTGTAAATGAAAGACACAAAGCCTATATTTTTGTGTAGGGTAAATAATGCCACACATAAATATTGAAGTATTGAACATAAAACACTCTATGCAAAGATATAGACTTTGTTTGCTTCATTCTCTCTGATGTGTTAGAAAAGCCTTAACCCAAGGGGGAGTGTAAGTGCAGTCTTTAAAATTAATTCAAGTGTTGTAGGCTGTCTATAATTTTCTCTATTGAATTACTGTCTTATTTTCAGTTTGAAGCAATATATTGTTTTGTTTATGAAGATCACAGCCTAGTGGGTATCTTTTTGATATCAACACACTGTGAGATAAACATAATATATTTGCAAAAAATCTGCAAGTTTACTCTTCCTAAATGAGACAGAATCCCACATATCTCGAATGTCCTTCCCAGTAGTGCTGGAGTTGTGAAATTATGAAGCAGTTTGGGTACCTGGCCACTCTCACACTGGGGATTTGGGCTCAGAATTTCCCCTGTTCAGCGTGGCAAAGAACACTGAGAACCCTTTTTCTGCCTTTGTAATATATGGTCCATTTCCTAGGATAATCCATTTTTTCACTAGTTGCTATTATGAGGACATGAGACATCAGGAGATGCACTTTGACTTCTCTTCTGTCATACACAGTGTATTTGAAGCTTTTGGCCTTTTATACTAAGGGTCCAGTTTTGTTGTACGACGTCAAGGCTCCTTTTGTAAAGGGGCACAGAGTATAATTCCTATAATGCTTTTGTCACAACAGTGTATTTGTTTTAATGACAACTAAGCACCTTTAGCAAAAGCAATTAAAACTTGGTGATGGACAGACTTTCTTGCCATCAAAGCATGGAATATTTGTTTTGACATTAATGCAATAATACCAGTACTGATATTTTCTTCAAGTACTGTGCTCTGTGTATCCAAGATTTATAAATGCAAAAAAGAAAAAACCTAAACAACAAAACCCCATGCTTATTAGTTAGAATATAGAAATCTGAGTGAAGAATCTTTTGCAAATAGAATTTTAGTCCTGTTTCTTCTTGTTTAGCAATGAAAATAAAGAACATGAGGTCTGTTTTCTTCAGATCCAGGTTAGTGCAGCAGACTATTGTGTAATCACTTATAAAAGGAGTCAACTATGAAACAAGGACAGAAGATAAAACAAAATCACTAAAATTTGTGCTGTAGCAGAAAATAAAAAGAAGACTAAAATTAATAGACAGTGAAGGAAAGAGCACTATTATTTCTAGAAAGAAAATATTTCCTCTGAGATATGTTAAAGGAAAACTAAAATGTAACAGGAGTAACACCTGAGGATGATCTGCTCTATGATTACGCTGGGAGTTGCTCTTTGCTCATAAAGGTTGAAAATCTGAAAATTACCAATTTGGATTAATCAGGAGCTAAGAAATTACTGCAGACTTCTGCTTGATTGCATATCTTGGGGAAGATTATTTCATGTGTAGCTTCTCCTCAACCCATGAGAACAATATTTTTCTAGGCTGGGCTAGAAGTTCAGGGCAGGATTCCATCTGAAATTAAGACATGTGTATTGGTGTACCAAAATATAAGTCCCTTAATCCAAAACAAGTCTAAAGAGTCTGACACTCCCTGACTATTCCAAACCAATGTTTCATTTTCATTTATGCTCAATGAACAGAAATAGTCCTCTCCAGAGGAACTGACATCCCTGCCTGTAGTCAGGACTGCAAGCTAAGTAGGACAGATCTCCTAGATATGACCAGGTGACTAATTTGGATTAGACACTTAAGTAAATTGGTTAAGATGACTTCTACCTCTAGCCTTTAAAATTCACTTTTCAGCTATTCTGGATTCCTGTTAGTCCTTGGGGGGTATCTTTGAAGAACAGGTGGCGTACATGATTTTTATACCAGAAGAGCACTGTTAGTTTACAGAAGGGTAGGATGGCACACTGTCCTGGGCAGAGATTTCAGCCTGTGAACAAACTAGACATGACAGGATTTCAGTTCCTAATCCAGGCAGATCTGGAGGAGTTTATGGCCTCACCTTGCTGAACTGCCACTAGTTGATTTGCAGTGTATGATGGAGAGTGGTTGCTTTCCATGTTTTGATCACAATTTTATTTTTTTTAAAGCAGTATCTGGAGTGTACTACTTATTTTGCTACTCTTCTACACTATCTGCAGAATTAGCTTTTGAGCACTCTTGGATTGGGATCCTGTTAGCTGGGGCACATGTTTTGCAAATACCACAGAGGAGAGAAAGGAAGGCAGATCTGTACAACTGTGCCAAATTCCTAAACTGGCAGTGAAGGAAAGGATGTTCCTTTCTCCCCTGTGTAATAATATCTAGTGATTTCTTTCACTGTGGCCAGTTTGATGTTTATGCAGGTGATTTTCTGATGGGTAACTGTTCGGGTGCTCTGATTCCAAGGAGCTGGACCACTACAGTTGGAATCTCTTAACTGCATTCTCCATATCTAGATCAATAGTCAACCTGTTACAAAGCAACAAGCATGACTGTCCACAAAGAGTTGAGTCCTTTTTAATTAAGTGCTCCCATGATAATTATTTTCTGGCATACAAAAAAGGAAAAATAACCTATGTAGTTTACCTCCAAGCACTCTTCAAGGGTTTCATCTAATTTGTCAGTGACACAAAAAGAGCAGTAATTTCTTAGGAGATACTTATTTGGAGGGAAGAAGGTGGCACATAGTTATCCTGGCCTGTGAAGAGCAGGTGTTCCTTAAATGTACCCTGACATAAATCTCTTTAGTTTTTCTTTCTTTCGTCTCTTCTGTTTGTTTGGTCTCTCCTGTTTTATTCAGGAGCAGCCAAGTGTTACCCAATAGGGATATCCACCTGGGGTCACTGGGGTGGATGTGTTATAAATGTTCCTGAAAACTCATTAAAATAGATCAAACTCCCAAGCAACTTTTGCTTGCTATTAAGCAACTTTTCTTTGCTTTTGAGCATTATTTAAGAAATTCTGCAGCCAATGTTTTATTACATCTTTTTTTTTTACTTTTTTTTTTTTTTTACATGTACTTATCTTTTATATCACTTTAAAAAGGATTGGTTGTGCTCTCCTTTTAGAAGTGACATAATTAATCTATAATTACGGCAAGACCTCACTTCCTTAATAGGTTGCAACTAGAGCCTTAAAACAACACCTCAAAAAGTGCCCCCCAAATCAAACAAAAAAACCCCCACAAACAAAACTCAGCACTTAGAAAGCTTGAAACTTCCCTCTGCAGCATGCATTAATAACTTATTGGTCATTCAAAACACTGGCCATATAAAACAGTTCTTTTTCACTTTTATTCTCAGTCTGAATGTCTGGCTGTGGTTTTCTGGGACAAATTTTTTACACTGATACCTCTTAAATCATTGGGAAACATTACAACCAAAACATGCTCAAGTCAAAAAGGGTCAAGAAAGGAGTTATATCCCAAAATAGCTGCACTTTACATTTTGCTGACTTGTTTCTTGGAATTGTTTTCAAAGCTTCCTCCCCTTCACATTTTTTATTTCCAAATTTTAAAAGCCTTCATTATGGTTGCAACCATTTACAGTAAGTTTTAGCACACAGAAGCAGCTACCATGGGGGTTTCTGAGTTTAAAGCAGTTATTAATATGACAATATCTTTACTTAGTCTTCTTTGAATATGAGAATCAAGGCACTGACCTCATGCAGCAAGAAATTAGGAGTGTGAAGTGCACAAAAGCCCCTATCTTATTTAGGTTTTCTCTTATTTGAAACTATAATTCCTGTATTTCTATACAATTCGAAGGTTATTTTAGGAATCCTGTTGGATTCATAAAGATTTACAAAAAAGGATTTGATTTGCTAAAAATAAAATATATTATT
>JAOEGS010022887.1:19490-35156 GCA_025447755.1 Corythornis vintsioides
GTCCTGTTTTATTAAGATTGTTGTTATTTGTAATAAGGTAATACAATCCAAATGATTCAAATTGAAAGCTCAAAGTGCTTCTTTGTCATGTGTAAGTTTGCAGAAACGTTTTATTAAGGGACTGAATGACATGAATTTTAAAGCTTTTTGGCATTTGGTCCAATGAGAATAATGATAATTTTTTTTAAATACAGATGACTGTATGTATATTTCACTGGAAAAATAATACCAAAGAGAAGAATAGAAGCACTAGGCATTAAAAAATTAGGACAGATTTATGACCAACCCTAAGAGAAATTGCTCAAGGTGGCTCTTAAAGGCAAACAACCACAGATATTGAGAGGGTCGCAGCAGTTAGGTCTGTTCATGACAGACTTTGTAAAAAACCACTTGGAGATAGGATTCTGCATGTTCTAGAACCCCAGAGAGGTCTAGCAGTTGCTGCTCCAGCTGGAGAACCCTAGGCAAAGTTGTCAAATGGAAATCAGCTGCTGTTGCAGTTATATAGGCAGAGGGTTTTTTGTACTCAAGCCATGACATAGCATGCAACACATAGTACAGATCTCGCAGTATGACCTGTTCATAAATTAGTCATTGTGTTCTGTCATTTTTCTTCCTATAAAAGGCAACTTCACTAGACATGCTTAGTTCATAATGGAAAATTTGGTCAGCAAACAGATATTGGAAAAGAATATTTGTCATTTTAATATTCAAATAATTAATTTTCAGCATATGCTATATTCCAGTGGGGAATAACAGGCTGGTGTGTTTGAGGAAGAATACATAAACCATTCAGGAACTGTTTGAAAATAATTAAGGAAATAAGAAGCCTTCTGTATATAAAGTGAGCTTTTAATTATAGTAGAGAAGAAATTCTTCAGAAATGATTTATAAGATAACTTATTTCTCAGGTGTGTTTTGACAGGGTTTCAAATGATCAGATAGTGATCACTTATTGTGTGACAGAATTACAACTAACCCAATACATTATACTGGCCCAGTGACTGCAGCCCAGATCCTATCCAAATTTAATGGTGTGCTGAGAAAGTTTTGGAAGAGTTCAATCTGCATTCAAGTGCTTTTGTGTGTAAGATGTTATGACATTGCATCAGAGATGGAGAAATATACTGTCATACTGAACCAAAAATCCGTATCAAAGCAGGTTGATAGGATGGAATCCATGGGGAATGTGAGAAGCACTTACTCCCCTTTGCAGGAAGGGGGTGGCTGCATGGTCCAGGATATGATCCGTTAAGTCCAATTTTATCTGGATCAAAAATGAGTATGTGAATATTTCTGTTGAGTTTGCCAAAGCATGCAATACAGAGTTTAGACTTTTTTTTTTATTATTATTCTGGCTTTACTCTTCCTCTAAACAAGTAACATGGTGTTAAGGTTGTGAGAAAGTTCTGTCAGAACTTTTGAATTCTTTTGGACTGGGAAAGTGAAGTGAGCAGATGGATTAGCTCCATGTATCATATGGCTACTGCAGTTTTTGCTCCACCAGACTTTACAGGAACAGGTTTGTCCATGTTCCATTTAGCAAACTCTGATCTTGTGGTAAGGTTCATAGAATCATAGAATCATAGAAAGTTTAGGGCCAGAAGAACCTGCAAAGGTCATCTAGTCCAGCCTCGCTGCAGTGAGAAGGGACACCCTTAACTAGACAAGGCTGCTCAGAGCCTTGTCCAACCTAACCTTGAATATCTCCAGAAATGGTGCCCCAAGCACCTCCCTGGGGAGCCTATTCCACTGATCCACCACCCTCAAGGTAAAGTACTTCTTCCCGATATCCAGTCTAAATCTACTCTTCTCTAATTGCTAGTGTCTGTGTGGAGAGCTGGTGCTGCTGTATTCTCAGAGTGTCAGCAACTGGAGCATAATCCTAAGGGGAGAGGATTGTGGTTTTTGCTTCCTCCTTGTTCATTTGTGGGGATATGGCACTCTACCATGAATTCCCAGGAGACAGCTATGACAGTCCTTGTGGTATCTGGAGCTAATATGTTGGCAGTTACTGGCATGAAAGATCAGGGAGGCTTGAAGGTCCCAACATAATCCAGGGAAGAAATATTAAATTCCCCAAATTCCAAAACACGTTGCAGTAATATTTTGGTCTTTGATATGATATAACTGTAGCAAAGTCTAATGTTTCTGTGTCTGGGCTTTCTACCGAGCACAGGAGGCCCAAACATTATATATCTCATCTCTTACTGTGAGTATTGCATAAATGTTTACAGTCATAGAATGTGTTGGGAAAGACCTTTAAGATTATCAAGTCCAACCATTAACCCAGAACTGACAAGTCCACCACTAAGCCACCCTAATCACCATACATCTATAGTCTTTTAATTACTTCCAGGGATAGTGACTCCACCACTTCCCTGGGAAGACAGGAGGAATTCACAAGATGTCACCCTAAATTACAATCTGTGGATTAAGGTGTTTTCTCAGGAAGATGAAGGTGAGAAGAAAGATACCTTGGATTTGGTATGTGAGATACCAGTTATTTGACTGTGAAAAGGTGCAACATTGTGTACAATAGCTGGCTATATATTATAATTGCATGGCCACCACCTGGAAGGCTAAATCTAGTTAGCAGAGAATCACAGAACAGATGAGATTGGAAGGTGTCTCTGTATAACATCTAGTCCCCCGTGCCCCTAACTCCAATTTTGGGAATATTTTTACAGAGCAGAGAGTGAGTCCTATCTAATATCAAGAATTTATGCTTTGGAAACCTCTAAACCTGTGATACTCTAGACAGTATGGCTTTGCATATATACATTGAAAGTAATTACAGTAACATTTCCCCCTTGAAATATGCCTGATTCTTTCTTTGTGTGGCTTAGAATCTGGTGTAATATTTGCAGTTTCTGTAAAATGTCATTTCAAAACAACTTATTTTCTTAAAATGTAAATGCCAAGCTGTATACAAAGCCAAGGGTATAGCACACAGTTTGCATTAAGAAGCATTTGATTAGGTGGTATTAGCATTAATTGTCACCCAGAACCAGTCAGCTCTAGGTGATCTGAAGTGCTAATGCACTAGAGCTTCTAACTGCTTTAGTCAAAATGCTCCCTCAGCCTGGGGAATGATGCAGGTGTTTGGGATAAAAGAGTGTTGTGTAAATGAAGGACTTGAACACTGTGATTCCACTTCATTACTCTTTTGCTGTTGTTTAATGTAAAATGATTATTACCAGATTTCTTCTGTGTTTTAAAAGTATTAGAAAATTAAACAGCAAACCTTAAAGATAAAATCTGAACCAAATTTATATATTTTTGGGGAAAAAAAAAAATTCAAAGCAAAGAAGAAAAAGGAAATTGAGTAACTACAAAATAATTTAGAAACATTCCTGATTGAAAACAGTGTCTATTACTGAAAACTCTGAATATGAATGACTAGTTCTTGATTATCTTGCTTGCCTTTGTGACAGTGAAGCCCCTCAAAACATTGGCCTTCCCTGAAAGATTGTTTCATCTTTGTGGATTAGGGTCTTCATGGATATAGAATGTTTGTATGCAGCTGGCAAAGCAAGTGTTTTAGCTAATGATAATTGTTTCCCAATTCCCACTATAGGCTTCATTCGTTTTTTTTGGGTTTTTTTTTGTTTTTTTTTTTTTGTTTGGGTTTGTTTGTTTGTTTGATTTTTGTTGTGGTTTTTTTTTTAAGGGCTGTGTCTTACATTTCATTAACAACTGAGACAATTCTGAACTTTACTTGATATATTTGAGAGTTAGGCTTTAGCAAAGATTGTACTCAACAGCACTGACTGAGGGACTCTTAGTTCTCTAGTAGTTTTGCACCTTTGGGAAAAAAGAAAAAAAATACAGCAAAATCCAAATAAAGCCTCTAAAATAGTGTACACTATATATGGCCATGGAGAATATAAGCATAAAATACTATTTGACTTTGTTGTGAGAATACAAGTGTGCATTTCTTGTTTTATTGCATTCTCTGAAAAAATTCCTTGTCCTGCAGTTTTTAAGGCCCAGGACCACAAAGTTATAAGATGTAATTATCAGTGCATATGCAGCAAGAGAGCCCGAGCAATCAGGTTTGACCAGGAAGGTTATATACAACTAGAGACTGCAGCATTTAGTCCCTGCCCCAAGACCCTGTCTTCTGGTTTCAGGCAGATTTTGGCATGGTTATGGTCAGGCAGTAAAACGGGATACAACCGTAGTGTTCATGTGGGTGTGTGGCTTGCAGTTCATGCTGTACCAATGGGGTGTCTTTCTAAAATGAGGTGGAGAAGAGTTGTATGATCTGTGGGAATAAATGCATTTCTCTTCTCTCACTGTATTTGTCTATGGTCAAAATAATTCTTGTTAATTCTGAGCAAGCCTTTGGTGTCCTCGGTTATACCTCAGTTATATATGATTAAAATTGGTTTCCTTTATTACAAGGATAATTAATTAAGACAGAGTAGGTAAAGCTCTGCATGAAATGAAGCAGCATTTAGGCATCTAAATTAGTATTTTTGGTACTGGAACATCCATGCGGTTTCTATGGGCAAATCATTTGTAAAACACAAAAGTGTGTAGCATAAACACAACAAAGATCTGTTTCTTTTCTTAAAGACTGTTATGCAGTTTACATAGCTTGCATTTTCCAGACAAAGAGGGTTTTGTCAGGCAGGGAACAATGTGCATTGCTGCAGGCATGAGAAAGGAGAGCTGCATTTGTAAAGTATTACAATTATAATGGGAGTAGATTACGAAGCAGATAATTAATGGTAGGGATACAAGATCTTCCCTTTCCACTGGGATTCATTCTCACTCTGTTGGTGTAACTTATAGCCCTGAGGAACACTCTTTTTAGTTTCAAGGCTCTCTTTTATAATCTCTAGGTCTTTTAGTGTTTTATTGCATTGGTCACAAAGGTTCAAGGAGGTCACTCCAGAAGATATTCTCTCCAGGGGATTAAATTGACTCAGAGGAACAAAGTGATTTGGAAGAGTTCTTGCAGAAGCCTTCTTCCACCTTTAAACTACAAAAAAATCCCCATTTCCACTCCTGCAAGGCCATTTCTGAACTCATGCTTTTTATCATGCTTTCTTCAGGAAGATCAGAAAACAGTTTGTAAATCTAAATTGACTTCCTAGTTATATTTAAGTAATGGAAAAACTTAAATTATTGGAAAATTATTCTGAATGTTCAAAACAGTTATTTATATTATTATTAATTTAGCATTGATTTTTCTATTACAACTACATTAAATAATGTAATTTTCTTTTCTGGAGTGTCTTTTGTTACAAAAAAAAATTTTGGGTGGAACAAGCTAATCTACCAAGGATGATGCTTCCACTATTTTTTACTTTAAGTCATTCCAGCAGAATAGGGTAAATCAGAGGGTTGGTGTGAGATTTAATCCTGAAATACATTGAAAAGTTGCCAAGCATAATTATTCACAAAGACTTGAGAAAGCAACACAAACATTACAAGGAGAAAAATAATTCTTAAATTTTGAACCTTTAAAATGTCTGGTCAACTATATAAACAATAAACAAGCAGAATAGATTAGTGTATTCTTCAAATTATCTGATACAGATTGTTCACTTAGTGTCTGACCTGTAAATAGAAATCTTCCAATTAGTATGCTAAGCACATATATACCAAGGAGTGGATTTGTAAGTGGAATACAACATCACCTTGAAGTGCTTCAAAGTTACACGGAATCATCAAAACAGTAACTCTATGTACCATCAAAGCAGTAAGCAGCATAGCCTTCATATAGCAATATGTACATAATTAGAGGAGAGCCATCTGTAATGCATTATGAACAAGTGTGCTCTGGATACAGATCTATAATGCTCACATATATTACAATATTTGATGTGTTGAGATGCTATGCTGTACTTACTGCTAATGTAAAGGAAAACTATTTTTTAAAGCATTGTTAATTTGTATTTTTTCTATGTCTGTTCAAGCATTTCTGCACTTTTTTTTTTGTAATATTATTAAAGTTAGACTTAATTATGTGAGGAGAAGTAAATCTTTCAGTAGGCCAAGTGATATAGGTAAAAAGGCTTTTATCTAGTCACTAATCACTTTTTGGTCTAAATGCATGGATATTGTCCATTCAATTGATGTATTTCAGTGTAGAAAAAAAATCCCAATAAAATAGAAAAGTTTTATAATTGCTGAGGTTGCTGGAAGAAAAGGTGTGTATATTTATGAAGTGGGCTCTGTAGTGTGATGTTGTGTAGACCATCATTAAAATACAGCCCTGTTTAGAAAAACATGCTGACTGTATTGCTTAATAGAAAAAGATAAAATATTATTGATTAATAGTAAAATTATATATATAGACATTTAAGTTTGAATCATGTTTAATTCATATCTGGTTTTATTTATTTTGCAGAAGTTTTTTGTGCAGTTCAATATTACTGAAAAAATAGCACTTCTACAGAGTCAAGCTTAGGGCTTGTGTTATGGTAAAGATTTGATAGTGTTGAAATATATAGGTAATATCTTAAATCTGCTTACCATTTTTTTTTTTAAATTAACAGGTAGATCTGGTTTTGCTGAGTCTTCAGATAGTGTTTTTCTTTAAGCAATGCTAATAGATTTATTTTTTTTGAAACAATATTATTGTAAAATGTTGCATTTCTGAGTTTTTTAGCTGACACCTATAAATTGTGGTTCGTTGGTTTTTATGAAAAGGAAACAAAACTCCATTTTGATAACTACAGAGATAGAAAATCCCTAGTAAGACAGAAACTATTTGACAGGCATTTAGGAGAGAGCAGCTCCTGCTCCTGTGCTTCCATGGATGAAGTTGAGAGGACAGGGAAAGAGGAAGAGAAACAAATATATTTCATCATGTCATATATAGAAAAATTACATGGAAAAGAATTTGGCCAGTACAAATTCATTCAGGGAGACTTCACCATAGCCAAGAAGAAAATCACGTGTGGACCCAAGTCCTATCACAGGTTCTTAACCACAAGAGTGGTCTTCCTTCTTCAATTGCAAATTAATAATAGCATTCTGGAATTATAATTTCACTCAGCTTTGTTTCCTGTTGTGCTTGCTGGTGTTTTTCAATGCATCTGGTATCTTGCCTCTTCTTTTTCATTAATTAGTTTACATTTGATTAGCCACCAGGGAATATTGTATTTGAGCAAGCTGAGGTGAGAATTGCGTCCAATATAAGTCATTTGAGTGCAGCTGAGCTGGTGATTCAAGGTGTTAAGTACTTACTGAAGACTGTTCTTATAAATTAGGTCAGTGTGTGTATATACAACTACGTAGTCTGTATTAATACACTTATGCATGTTCTGTATTTTAAAAGAGCTGGACAAAGGAGGTACAGTAAGGAACTAAGTAATTCAGCGTAAACCTAACTGCCCCAATACCAAGGGGACAAGAATATCTGCTTATTTACCTACAGTGTAGATAGGCTTTTGTTTAATTTTGTTGTTTGGTTTTGGGTTTTTTTTTTTGTAACTTGCACATTCATCTGCTCTGAATGTGAAAATGGAGGAGTGTGGTAACATGGGATGTTTGGTTGTTGCTGTGCTGTTGCTTCCTTTCAGCAGCTATCGTCTTTCTTCTCTCCCTCAGCCAAAAGAGTGTTGAAGACCATTTATAAGAAAAGTTCTACAAATGCCTGCCCTGTTCCCTAAGGAAAAATTTTGATCAAAACTCTTTAACACAAAAGCTTCCTGTTTTTTTTAGCATTATGGGAATGAGAAGAGTCCATAAATTTGTAAAGCAAGACATTATCTTAAATGTCAGATGTGCTATACTGGTCATGCAAATTTAAAACCTGATTTACAGGCATAAAATGTTATCAACTGAGCTAAGTGTTATATAATACCTGAAGTAACTGATAACCTTGCATTATTCCAAAGCACATATTTATTAAAGAGAAACAAATTGAGCTCAAGATTTTTTTATGTTACATTTAAAACAGGGATTTAACTGACAACTGATCAGTCATAGCTTGTAAAAATGATTTGTATCTATAAAAGGGAAATGAGAAAAAATAAAAGAGGAAGGGTGAGAAGTAAACATTGTACTGTGCAGATTGGCTATGCTTTATTCTGGAGTGAATGTCCAAATGAATTATAAATGTGGTAGCTCAATAATAAATGGGGAGCAGGAGGGTACAAGCAATAAAATTAGTTGAATGCATGGAGTGCGCTGTATTTTAGTTAAGTGAGTGGTGTAACGTGGTAATAGAAATCCGTTACCTACATCCTCTGTTTTAATGAACATTGCTTCATTATACTGCTGTCATGAATGTTTCTCATTTCCAAAAAGACAAGAGAGTATGCTGCTATAAGAAAAAGTTATATCCGTTTAAGTGCAAAGCTGTCATTCTTGATATCACACATACACATATCTATGTATATAAAGCATAAAATGATTAAAATGTCCCTGAACCCATGCATACAACTTCCTTTTTGCAATATTCATTTCATCTATTGCAGAGAAATGCTGTTTAATTTGAATGAGACTGTGAATTTTGCAAAATGAGGAGGTAACAGCATTTTACTTAAACTTATGGCATCTCTATTCATATTGTATAGTTCAGGAACAGTTTCTTCATAATTAAAGTGTCAAAAAACTATATTTGGATCAAAAATGATTAAATTCGTTCAGCATGAGTTGTTAAAGAATAATAACATAAAATGTTCTCCCTTTAAACAGAACTGTTTAGGGCTCTCTCATATGTTGTCCAGGGTTCTCATTTCCTTTTCTTGTTACCTTTGGAAATGAACTTTTTTCTTAGAATATTTATTTTGTTTCCATGTGCTCTACATAGTATATAGACTTTATGAGTCAGTTATTGGAGACTGCTATTTGCTGCGAATATTGGTAAATATTTTTAAAATCTTCCCTGAGTCAATAAGAAGATGTAACATATCTCCAATACAATGGGTATCATCAGTGGAAGTCCAAATTTTTGAAGTAATGTGGAGACTTCCAGGAATACAAGTTAAGAAATGTGAACTTGTCAGCATGATGAGCTTGACTCCATGGTATTTGGTTAATTAGTTCACTGCTGAGCGCAGGATAGTACCCCTGGCCTTGATTCACTAGTCATTAAATAAATGTGTAAGTGCTCATCTGAATTGAGGCTGGACAAGTGCAGTGCCTCTATGGGGCATGTTGGGTGAAATAAAATGTTGACCACAAGGGTTTGATTTCTTCTTCCTTAGAGGGGAACAAACCTGAAATAAGTCAGGAGAATTATGCACATAAAGAAACAATAGCAAAAAAGAGGATGGACAAAAAAGTCTTACCTAAAAGTAAGACTTCATGTTGTGTGTTTAGAACAGGAGTGATTGTTCTGGTGAGATGGAAGATATTTGCCCGATCTTCATTTTTTTTTTTTTTAATTACTCACTGAGGTCATATATAATAAGGGTGGGGTTTGCTGCCTCTTAATAGCTATCGCAAAACTGTCTAGCCTGAGCTTCTTCATGCAAAGAGAGAGGCTCTCTCTAGGAGCTGATTTATCCCATCTCAGGATACGTGTGGTGAATCACCCCAGAGACACTGCTGTGTGAGGGAGACTAGTGGACTCTCTGAGATCAGACAGAAGTTGGGTGAAATTAAGATGATGCCACCTGGCTAAAAAAAAAAATAATAAAAAAACTAGGTTATTACACAGGTGTCTGTCTTGTCTCTTGCCCAGCAGAATTAAGACATGAAATGAAGGGAAGAAATTGAGTTTACAGTTTACCCCTGTGCTTGTGTGAAGCAGGTGTCTGAATGCAAGCCAAATAGCCAGCCCTTAGATCCATCTTAATTTCAGGAGAATGTCTGCTGTAGAAAAAGCTCCCAGTGTTCCTCAGATTGACCTAGTTTTCATGTTATCTAGTGACTCTGTGTTAATGTGACCCAGTATTTCTTTGCTGTTAGCTTCCTGATGCATTTAGATTTTTTCCTTTTTGTTTATCCTTGGTGTCGATCCTGCAAAGTGCTGGTTCCCAACCAGGAGTTATGAGCTATTCTCTTCTGTCATCTAGCAGGAGTCAGGCTTCCCCATTTCTCCTGAGATTAGACTGGTTGAGAGACAGGTAACCATAAAGAGCACTATAGCTGGTTTTAGGATTGTATGCTAGCAAAGGTCAAGCATAATCATGCAGTGAAAATAAATAATTTTGAGTCATTTATTCCTTAAAAAGGTTTGTATCATCCATGCAGCTGCAAAGCCATAATGCTTTCATTAAAAGTCACATCTGTGCTGAATTAAAACAGGAGTATTTCCAGCCAAGGAGTATTTGTCAGATTGAAAGTTTTTCTCCTAGCTCCTGAAGTTTTTTTTCCAAAATCCAAGGGCTAAGACAGAGAGCAGACCTTGTCATGAGCCGGTACCAAGGTTTAAGTACATTCCTGCTATGTTATTCACCGTCTGGCTCCAATTTGGAGGTACATCTCCCTTGTGTTCACTTTATTAACCTACATATGACTGGCTCTTTTGTTTAATGTGGAAATTAAAAACTAGACTCTGAGCCCAAGAAAAGTAGTCTGCTTGTGGCACATTAACCACTTGCATGGAAAAAAATGGGTGGATAAATATATTTTAAAATATTTTTTCGAGAATAGGCATTTTTAGCTTTATGTGAAAAGTCTGAAGCAATAATGAAATCTTAGTCCTCTCCTCCCCCACTCCCAACCCCCAACTTTTTGAGCCCATTTACCAAATATCTACCAAAACTGACTTCAAAGATAGGAATGAACCAAATCTATTAAAATCCCCAAGTACATAGAAGATAACAAAAATTAATACTTCCACTGAAAGTGCATCTGGAACATTTTTTCAACAGCTGTGTACTGCACAACCGAGCAACCAAATAATAGACATATATTCCTCAACTAGTTGCTGGATGCCTATTTCACAAAAAGCCACCACATAGGCTACTTCTAATTTGTCCATCTGACACATAAGGGACCTGACAATAAGTGGAAAGAATTGAATGAAGAACTGGAGAAATGTAGGAAGGTCTGTGTGGGTTGTAAGTATTTAAATTAAGAGCAACAAAGTTTAAGAAATAACTAGGAAGAAAAGGATGGACAAGCTTTTAAGAATATAAATAATAGGAAAAGGTGCAGTGGGAGAAGAGTAAACCACTTTTTATACCACTGCACTGATTGAGACCCTGATATTATTCAGTACTCCTTGTGCTGAATTTTGCATGACTGAGAAGAAAAGTACCCGCCTTCATTACTTTTCCTGGCTAAAATTAAAAACTTATAGAATTATTTAGGTTTTTAATACCTACTGTACAAAATAGATTTGTATAAATCTATCTATCTATCTATCTATCTATCTATCTATCTATCTATCTATAACACATATATATGTAAAAAAACTGATCTCTTCAATTCTTTTTTAAAATGCAAAGAGATGAGTTGTTTGTTTTCTTTTGATGGAAACTATTTACTTTTTTTTTTAGTGGTGACTTGGCAGTCCTGGATTAATGGTTGGACTTGATGATCTTAAAGGTCTCTTCTAACCAGAATGATTCTATGATTTTCCTTCCCTCCTTTGACATCCCTTATCACTGATGTTGAAGTCTTTCCCAGTCACAGACATCTACTCTATTTTTCCCAGTACGGACTGTCATTTGAGAAGAAAAAATGTATGACTGTTCCTCCAGGATTTTGGCTGAGCTGCTTCTTGAGGGAAATATTTTGTTTGAAGAAGATATTTGGATGTATTACAAACAGTGTGAAGAGTTTCCCTTCACTGCAGAGGCAAGGAGGAAAACACTAAGAACTCTTTTTTTTCATGAGAAGTGGCAGGTTTTCAGGATGTGTTTAACAGCATTGTGCTGGATCCCATATCCTGGGGAGAAGTTCTGGCTCTGCAGAAGCTCACATTAATGGTCCTGCCAGCTCTGCAAAACTGAGTAGAGGCAGGAATCACAGGAGCAGGGAGAAACTCATTTCTTCCTTGTGCTCTGGAGTGAAGTTTTGGGAGGGTTCCCTCTGGAGCCTGAGTCATGTCAGGTCTCTGAGCTTATGCAACCACAGCTATCCCTTCCTTGAAGTTGTGGAATAGGTATCTTGTTTGCATTGTATAGTTTCATGGAAATAAATCTAAGGAAAATACCCCTGAAGGTAACCATTGAGTAATCTGTTCTCTCAGGGTTGATTGGCTAACCTTCTCCTTCTTTCAATTATTTAAAATAGGAGGTTGCAGATAAATATGAGGGAATGTAGTATTCTTCTAAACAAAATGAAGGGAATTAAAAAATATGTTGTTAAAAGATAATTTCTGACTCATTCCAAGCTGTCTTTATAACCCTGCACTTGTCCTTTCTCAGTACTGCTCAGGAGCAGGAGAAGAAATGAGCAGATTTTGCCTGTGTTTCCTCCAGTAGATATTCTTGGGGTTGGTTGAAGCACAATTTGAGATTTCCTACTTTCAACTATTGAGAGTTTTTAAATTTCACTGTCAGGTGCAAACACTAAGAAGAATAAAGGAATTTCATTATTACGAGGTTGCAATATTGTTCAGAACCTGCTTTCTCTGGAGGATGACTGAGCTCTTGTTCCTGGTTCCTCTCAAATTAAATACAAGATGGCTGCAGCAGAGTACTTGTTACCTGAATTTCACAAGCTGAGAAAAAGCACATAGAAAATTCATGCGAAATAGCATCAGTTAAACACTCAGATGCCTCTAGACTAGCAGTAGAAATTTGCATGCTGAGTAGTCTAACATTTGTCTTAATGTTTATTGGTTTATTTTAATTTTCAATATATTTAACCTACTGGGCCTCTTGACTGAGGAAGATGTAGTTACTCATTTAACAAGAAAATGATTTTGTTTATGGTCATCTATCTCCTTATGGACCTTACCACACTAGTGGAGTAGGGTGGTGAGGCAGGGGTAGCACTATAACCATTGCTTCAAAAAGCAAGAAATACAGATGATCTGGAGATATTATTACTCTTTGCTTTGAGTTATTAGGCATTGCAAATCGATGCAGGGTAGATGATGGTGCCTAATATAATGTCAGATGATGGAATAAAGTGTGTTGGTGAAGACTTGCCTGAAATGTCTTCCTTCCCTGTCAAGCTTACCATGAGGAAAGCACTGGGTGTAAAGCTCCATGGGACTTTCCCCATGGGTGTTCAAACAATAAGGGGTTTCCCTACTTGGACATCTGGAAGGGAGAGATCTGAGAACTTCTAGCACATGCACAGAGGATTAGATAAAAAGATACCTTTATGTGTTTCCAGGACCATAAGTTCAGAGTGCCTAAAGGATCTAGAAGTTGGACACAGGGCATCCTGGCAGTCACAGCCCTGGGTACTGGGCATCTTCCTGGATAGGAACCTGCCAAGGCTGGGGCTGAGTCCAAGACATGGGTGTACAGGTGGGCTTGGCTCAGCAGGGTCTATGGACAGGCAGGGCAGGGCTATGGAGAACTGAAGTCCAGTCATGCTGAGATATCACTGGGGCAGGGACATCAGGACTGGTGGTTCTGAGGGACTGCAATGGGATGCTGCCCTGTGGTTAGCATGAGGGAAGCCCTGGGTTCTGGTCAGGGACATGACATGCAGTGCTTTAGTTAGCTATCCAGGAGGTCAAGCAGAAAAGGGAACCTGTCAGCTTGAAACCCAAATTTCCCTTATGTGAGGATATAGGTTTAGATCTCTCTCCTCTGTCAAGTCCCCAGCTTGTATGTATTCTTCATATATTCAAAAGCATTGGTTGTCAGTTAAAACTGGTTGAAATCAGTGAGGTTGAAAATTCACAGCAAAGGTGGACAGTGCTTCTGGGATGGAGGTTATTTTTCCTTAGGTGCTGATAGTGCTTGAGCACCATGTATGGCTAGATATTTTGAAAAATACTATCTAGATTTACCTAGCTATATTTGAATCTGACTACAAAAACACTTGGATTTTAAATTAGTACGTTTTCCCTGCATCTCCCAGGGCAGGCACAGATTCCTCTCTTCACATAGAAAAGAAATGAGGCATCCACTTGCTTTAAAGTTCTTCACTGTCATCTTCTAAATTGGCCCTTGCTGTTTGAATATATGATGGACAGTTGTGTTGAATGATTGGGGTTTACATTTCTAGACAGTACTCAGGACACAGAGACGTGATGTTCCCTATATATTTCTGTACCTCAGGCTGTACTTAACTACTGGTTTTCTCATGAGAATGTTTTTGATCCCCATTTAGTTTTCCTTGCAATGAATTTTTATCTCAAATTACTGCATAACTAACAGTTTCCAGTGGCCTGCTTTAGAAAATAGCACAAACCCAACAACAAAATAACTGCAACAATAGTAATAAAACTCCCTGTTCTTACTAGATTGCAATCTCAAACCAATCCACTTTGACTGTAGCTGTGCAAATTGCTGTCTGAAAATAACTGCCCTATTCATCTGTTAATATTGTTAGAAAGAAAGCTACAACTGTACCTATCAGTGTAACTAAATTAGAGCAGGTTCACATAAGGCAGGCACACATAAAAATGTACTTATGAAACAGATGTATCCCTCAACAGGAAAATGACAGCAATTCTGATAAAATGCTTTTATTATTTACTTTCAACAAGTATCTATAGCTGCAGCTTGACTATTGTTGAATCATTTCAATAATCTTGTTACAGGCCTGGCAATAAAAGAAGAAGCACTTCAGCATAGTGCAATGGCCAAGCTCCTGACACATTTAGTGGCATGTCAGTGATATGATGCTTGGTTTGTTTTTTTTAAACTGTCAAAACACACAGCAATATGGTTTCTCCAGGCAGTAAACTGCCTCAAAGTAGAGCACATCCCACTCATGTGGAAGGTGACAGCTGGTGCTACTTGAGCCCTGCCAGTAGTGATGGGTGGTTGCTGTTCTGAGGGGTGCAGAGGTTGCACTCATGTCTCTTGGAGGTAAACACAGCAATGTGAAAGTTTACACTTAGAAACTAAAAAATAATTTTGGCCTTAAACTGAGCAATTGTAGGTATCTCCAGAGTTCTGCTTATTGTATGCCATAAATGTTGTGGTCCATATGCAAGTTCCTCTAAAACTAGTGTCCAGAGCATCTCCTATTTAAAAAATAAATATAGATTGTGGACATTTTAAAAAATAATTCAAAAGGAAATGGATAGTTAACATTTCTGTAGTCTCTGTCTTTCCAGGTTTTCATAGATTTTGGAAGAATTGTGATGTGGTAACTAACTATAGGCACAAAACATTGCAGTTCACAAGTATAGAAGTATCTTTTTCTATCTATAGGAATACAGAAAAATAGACTCAGTGGCTTGAATATAGTCATGTAGGGTGTTTGTGGCAAAGTAGGGACTGTCTTTAATTTTAATCTGCTACAAAGTAACATTAATTCCACTTCAAAAATATGGAACTATTTTTTAAAAATTTTTGTTTGTTCTCAAACTTCCAGAAATATTCCATCTGAGCAGATAATGAAGCTCAGATTTGCACTTCATCATTTCAGAACAAGAGCTGAGAATGTCTAAAAATGTTAAATAGTGAATGGTATTACACAGTATCACAGTATCACAGAGTATCAGGGGTTGAAAGGGACCTTGGAGATCATCGAGTTCAACCTCCCTGCCAGGCAGGATCATAATCTAAGTATAATCTAATATAGGTCACAGAGGAACGCATCCAGGCGACTCTTGAAAATCTCCAGAGAAGGAGACTCCACAACCCCCCTGGGAAGCCCATT
>JAOEGS010022887.1:51824-66222 GCA_025447755.1 Corythornis vintsioides
AGTTTTCAGGGTCATCCTTTCTACCCTTTTTAAAAATGGGTGTAACATGTCCCTTCTTCCAGTCCCCAGGGACTTCCTCTGACTGCCAAGACTTTTCAAATATCATGGCAAGTGGCATGGCGACTACATCAGCCAATTCTTTCAGGACTCTGGAATGAATCTCATCAGGTCCCATGTTTAGGTTCCTCAGGTGGTCACGAACCTGATATTCACATACAGTGTGGGGGACTTCACCATCCTGGTCTACACCTTGCAGTTTGACTTGGAAAATGTTGGGAGAGACCTTGTTAGTGAAGACAGAGGAAAAAAAATTATTAAGAACCTCAGCCTTCTCCTCTTCCACTATTGCCAGCTCACCATTTTTAGTCTTTAGGGGTGGTATGTTTTCTTTGATCATCCATTTTTGATTGACATACCTGAAGAATCCCTTCTTATTATTCTTAACATCCCTTGCCAAGTTCTTCTCCATCAATGCCTTGTCCCTCCTGACCTCATCCCTACATAATTGGGAAGTATCCTTATACTCTTTCCAGGATACTTGTCCCTGCTTCCACTGCTTGTGAAGCCCCGTCTTGCTTTTTAGTTTGACAAGCAGGTCTTGGCTTAACCCAGCAGAAACTGCAGGGAAGGCACAATTTACAACAAAAAGTCATTTGACAGAATGGAATGCTGGTAAATGGTAGGAGGAATTAGGTTTGTTGATGTAGGAAATTCATTATTTTGAAAAATGATTTGACTGAAAAATGTTGCTTTTCACAGAAAATTGGAGAAGTTCAAAATTTGCAGTTGTAAAATTTCATGGGTTTTGTGTAACTTAATCTCCTCTCCAGTTGTCTAAATTGGCATGCAGTGTGCTGATTTTAGTTATCGTAACTATGTCTAGATTATGGATGTTGCATGAGAAGACTGAGAGGGTACCTTATTAATATCTATAAATATTTGCAGGGTGGGTGTCAAATAGAAGGGACCAGTCTCTTTTCTGTAGTGCCTTCGGACAAAGAACAATGGGTATAAACTTCAGCATAGAAGGTTCCACCTCAACATAAGGAGGAACTTATTTGGTGTGAGGGTGGTAGAGCCTGGAACAGGCTGTCCAGAGGAGCTGTGGAGTCTCCTTCTCTGGAGGCTTTCCAAACCCATCTGGATCTGTTCCTGTGTGGCCTGCCCTGGGTGTTCCTGATGTGGCAAGGTGGTTGCACTGGATGATATCCAAAGGTCCCTTCCAACCCCTCCCATTCTATGAGTCAATGATTCTGAAATGAGCAGCTAAATTACTGCTAAATTGCAACTACTATATATATGGCAAAAAGGATACAGTGGACATAATTTCTGACTCCAAACCAAAAGAAGTGGGTGCCTTTTAACGTCACTAGAGAAATCTTATTGGCCTGTCTCTTCCAGAGGGTTAGGGAAGTTGGACCCTTGGAAGATGCCTGAGACTAAGAACTTTGGGAACAGTAAGAGGTGGGAGGTGACAAACAGCAGATCTTGATCTGGCATGAGGCCATTTAGAGGTGGACATAAATGACAGGGGGCTGGGGTGAAGAGTTCTGGTGCAGCACGGGTACAATGCAATGATACCCGACCCTGTAGAGGACTGTTTTCACCCAACCTTGTACCCAGGACTGCATCTCTCAACCACCTTAAATCCCTGCTCACACCGTGCCCTCTCTGCTATCAAAAATGATCTCATTAATCTGAAAAAAGCTTTCTACTACACAGTTTGTAGGGATGCCTGCCAAGTAGAAGTAGGTGAAATTCACTGACCCTAAGTTTTTCTGACAAAGTGAGTATTTACATTCATTGCCCTTAACACACAAAACTGTTTTATGCTTCAATGTGAATAAATCTATTTTTGCTAGATACATGGAATGTTTGCCATTAATGTGTAAAAATACTCTCAGTGGAAATACCTGGGTCAAAACCAATGAGGAAGTTGCACACATATTCCAAACACCTGCATATCACAAAGATTTAACAGTGCCAGCACCAAATAATTCTAGTTTATCTCAGAAGAATGTTTGCAGCTAATCCTCTCTTGTGGACATAGATAAACATACTGCAGCTAATACATACTTATCAGAATTCAGTGGAGACATTTCAGAGTGCACTACTTAAGTACTTTTCAGTTTATTTTCCTGTTTTGTCATTATGATTGTTAGGTTTGTTGATTGTGGTTTGTTTTTTTTTTAATCATTTACAGGTGATTGTTTGTCCCCGTCTTGGAACTAGGCCCAGGTTGTATGTCAACTTTCTTTTCCCCTCACTACTGCTTCTCTTGGATAGAAATCTACAGAGCTGCAGGAGAGGTTCATGTAGAGCATCTAGCTGCATTGCAGGTTTCTCAGGCACTGTGCTGACAATAATAAAGTAATTTTGGAGTTTTAAATTTAAATTACAGGTATGTGATCTATATTATTTTGTAGGGCAGTTTTGGTTTGGTTTGGTTTTTTTTATCAGATTTCAACTTAAATTTCCCAAGTATTGTATTTGCATTCAAACCAATGAAATCCCATGCAGAGGAGAAGCGACTGCTATTGGAGATTTGCAGTTTATTTTCCTCTTTCTCTATTTACCTAACAGGGTACAGGCTTTCTCTATGCAGGGGTTAGTCTATAGCAGCAGCATCCATCTGAGGGTCCAGTAAGGTACAGCTGAGATGGTTAATTGTTTTCAGGGGGTGTAACTGTTGCCGGCCGGGGAGATTTACACGTGGCAGAACCGGAAATCTCCTCTACTCCCGTGCAGAGGTGAAGCAGCCCCTGTCCTGCCTGCATTGCTGGAGTGTGTGGAAGGGGTTTAAAAAAAAATAATAAATAGAAGTGCCCATCCAGTTAAACTTGCTGCTGACTGGTCAGTATGGCATCCACTCGACAAAAGAAGACCATGATTCTGTCTTCATTCAAAGTCGATGTGGGAATTCAGACAGATGTTGCTCAAAAGGATGTGGGATGTGGGGGTGCAGATGACAGGCTGCAGAGAGTGCCACAGCCTGTTGCTGACCTCAGAGGGCAACTCCCATGGCTGTGTGCAGTGTGAGCAGGCAGATTATCTGCTCAGCTGAGCAGCCCAGCTTGAGGATGAGATTTTGAGGCTTCAAGATGAAATGAAAGGACTCAGGAATATCAGGAGTGAAACTGAGATTGACTGCTGGAGCCATTCTCTGAGCTCCACTCACCAGACAGGTAAATCCCAGGATAAAGGGGCCCCTGTGCCTTGCCTCTTTCATACAAATAACAGAACCCCAAGGAAAGGAGGTGAATGGAGGCAAGTTCATGGGCATGGTAGAAGGAGAACACTCCCCTTACCTGCTTCTATTCCTCAGGTGCCTCTGAGAAACAGATATGAGGCCCTTCTGGAAGACAGTCAGTCTTCTTATAACCAGTTGGATGGTGGGGGAGTGGTGGAGGAGGAGGCTTGGAGGCATGTCCCACCTCGTGGGGGTGGGCAGATTCTCCCTCCACCCCACCACCCCTCACCTCCCACCATAGCACTCGAGGGCTATGGACCCCTGAAATTTGATGTCCCCTTTGATGAGGACCCTTCTGGCAACCTTCCCATAGCCTGTCCCTCAGTCCCACAACTTAGGTCTTCCTCAACAAGGAAGAAAAGGAGGGTTCTCGTAGTGGGCGACTCTCTATTGAAGGAAACAGAGGGCCCAATTTGCAGACCTGACCCAGCACACAGGGAAGTCTGCTGCCTCCCTGGGGCTCAGATTAAGGACATTAAAAAGAAGCTGCCTGATCTGTTGCACCCCTCTGATTATTATCCTTTAGTAGTTTTTCAGGTGGGTTATGATGAGATTTCTGAGAGTAGCCTAACTACTTCAATGGAATCACACACTCAGATAAGATCAATATACACCTGATTGTCTAAAAATCGACAGTGGTTAAACATCTAATGTTTTAGGACACCATAGCCTCTTCTGTTTTTCTGATCCTCTTGTTTATTGGCTCTATATACCTTTTGCCTTTTGATTCACAGTCCTAGCATAAATTCTTTGAGAACAGACATTATAGCTACACTGGTTGGCAACTGCTACCATTCAGAGCTGGAATTCTGCTCAATAAAAGTAAAGACTATACTTTTATGCTGGTGGGTATTCCTTCTCACAGATAGCCATAGCATATAATATATCCTATATATGATTTTGCATATAAAGTGGGTTTGAATCATTTATAGGCTTTAGGGAAGTGCCTATAATCCTATTTCACCATCATGGTAACCCCAGAGCAAATACAATGCTAATACTCCTGCTTAGTGATTTCAAATAGTTTGTAAGCTGTTGTAAAAAATGTGTTGTCAAACTCTGAAACTAATTTACTTCTTCCAGTTTATAAAACAAGGAAAGGAAACATCTGTTTAAATGAAAACATAATGGCAGTGGGGGATTATACTTTTCTTGTGTCTGTTGTTGTTCATTGTATTTAATTGGATTAAACATAGAAAACTTAATGTCACTAATTAATAAGTAGTAATATTTACTAGAGTTTGAGACCCTGTACAAGCCTGTGTCTATGAAAAATTTTGCGATACTGTTGGCATTTCTGAAATGAATTAAGCAGATGTGGGAACATTCCAGACATTGCTAAAGACAGTTCACTCCACATGGATGAAGTTATGGCAACATTAGCACAGATGACTAGAGCTATCAACACGACTTCTTTGTCCATAAATTGAAGAAAGGGTTAACGTCGCAAAAGGCATATCCTGATGGGAATTTTCATGTTCTTATGAGTGATTCATTTATTTATATGTGTTCTTTGTCTGCCTCTCAGATTATTCAGCCCCTGGTACACCAGAATAAATGCTTCAGAAAAGTCAGCCCTGCTTGCAGGGAGCCAGCCTTGCTGTTCTTCAAATTTGCAAAACCCAGAGACTGTTTCTTGCATGTGTTTTAAAAAAACCCTGGAGAAAATGCACTGGAACAGCATTCAACAGAGTGTGAAAAACACTAAAGCGTTTACCCTGGCCACTGGTTGCTACAAAACAGTAGTCTGGGGCTCTTGCACAGGTTGGGTTAAGGGGCCTTTCCTTGCCTACTCTGTTCCACTTGGCTCTTATGGATTCTTTTCATTTATAAGACAATCAAAGGTTAAGCTGTTGCTAACCTAAAATAAATAAAACAAATATTTGATTCTGTGATTCTGTGATATTAATGTTTGGCATGATCAAGTGAAATGAACAAAAATACTGGGGTTGCATTTTCTTGATATTTTCTTACTCCACAGTGTACAGCACACTGAGTCTCAAGAAGCAAACTGGAAGCAAAGTGGACAAGCCGTAAATCTTACTTTACACATTTATATAGAGATTTTTATTCAGATGATGTAGATATATATGAATAAAATAATATATGAACTCTTTTTATTGATTCAAGGACTTCAGAAGTATTTGTAAGAGCATCCAGTAAAAAGTCCAGAAGTAGTCTCCGTAGAACAAAGAACAGAAAAAAAAATTGTTGGTGTCTGAAGTAAAATACATGGGAGTACAGGGAGAAGAGTGTGAAAGACATACTTAAAACAATAAATAAAAATATCTTGAGGGGGAAAATCAAGCACTTGAGGAGTTGTTCAATAAATAGCAATGACCAATCAGTATGAAGGGTTGGCAGCACTTGGAGCTCCTTGATGAATGAACAGAAACTTGTACAGGGTCTAGATCTTAGAGTGGAATCCTCCAGACACATGGTCTGGTCATAGATCAGCATAGAGGCTTTCTACTGACTGTGCAATTGTGCATGTACATTTCATGTGGTAATGAAGCAAATCTGGTTGCTTTAATGTTTTTGGTCTGCACATAGAAATGTATAAAAGATCTTGGTCCTTTCAATTGGCTTTGGATAGCTGGAGAGGGCATGCACTGTAAAATTGCATGAATGGGCCAAAGTTTGGGTAATTAATTTCTATTTTCCTTAACTATTTTTTGTCTCTAACCATTTTTTTATTCTTCATCAAAACTGTCTTCTCCAACATTCCTAATACTTGATTTGTGAGATGTTTTTCCTCTTCCACAGTAACTGACAGAACAAAATCAATGGTGCATCACATCTAGTGGGCAGTGAGGTAAACAATGAGTAATAATAGTAAACCCTCTGTGAAATGTAAGGACATTTAATAAGACTTAAATCTTCACAAGACACACCTAGGAGCTGAATTAACATTTTTGTGAAAAATAAATATTGGCTAAGAGATACAGCTGGGTTTTCACAAACTTGAATTTTCTGGATGAAGGCTCCAGTGGCATTTCTTGGGGTTAAAATGTTTTTTCTAAGATCAACATCTCTTTTGAGCTAAGCAATAACATGCAGCTTAACAACACTTTAAAACATGGATTATGTACTCTGTTTTCATTTTTTAGATATTTGTATGCTTTTTAATCAGTCTTCTGCAAAGTTTAAAGCAGGTGCTATATTGTTAACCTCATAATGTCCAGCAACTAGCCTTGGTCTATGGGTAAAATTCAAGGGTGAAGGGATTTACATCCCAGTGAAGACCCTATGTTGAAAAAAAGGAACTTTGTTGTTATGGTTTCAAAGGCTGCTTTATTTCCTTGAAGACTCACCAACTTATGCAATTTTAAAATACTGTCTTTATCAACTGGGAAACGAGAAACAAATACATCCATTTAAAGATGTCCTCTTCACATGTGTAATGAAATGAAGTATTCAGCATATGCAGTGCCTCACTGGGAGATGAATGAGTTTCTTCAAACAGCTCTGAAAGGCAACCAACACTGTTACAAGATCAAATAATGGAAGGGTTTAAAAATCCTGCATGCAGGTTATTTGTAACACTTGAATAATGTCATTCAGAAAAGTTTGAACCAGTGGGAAATGATTCCATTGGTTTTCAAGCTTTCATCACAAGAGGGAGCATTTGCAAGTAATCTTTCCTTGTAAAAACAGAAATGCTGCTTAACAGTGCAAGCAGTGGGTTTGGATAATTAACCATTTTCTGGAATACACCAGCAGCATCCATATCACATTTGTAACAAGTGTGATTATTTTCTTGTTTGTTGGTTTGCAGAAGTGCACGTGATGAGGAGACCTTCAGAAATTTCATGCAGATCATAGACAGGCTAACTGTTTTAGAAGAAGAAACTGTAGTCTAACACTCAGCCAGTCTACCATCGTATAAATTCTTTGTAAGTGTATGAAAAGAATAAAAAAAATCTTTGTTCTACTTGTATCTTTCTGCTCCAAAGAGACTGTCCTTTCCATAAAAGAAGATATAATTTCTATCAGTTATAATCTTTAATTTTTGGCAGATAGAATGTCAAGGAAAGAATGTAAGGAGTGTAAAAAAAGAAAAACAAACAAACAAAAAAAAGGAGCTTTGGACTAGTATGATTTAAAGATTACTGTTTAAAAATGACCTGCAAGTTCATAACAGCAACAAAGAAGTCCTCATTCATTACCAATGACATGACTTGTTGCTGTGTCTGGTGCTGATCAGTTATCTTACATTAAATAAAAGGAAGACAATCTGGTAGAATTGAAATTATAAAAAGCTCATTACAAGAAGGATGTTGAGGTACTGGAGCAAGTTCAGAGAAGGTCAACAAAGCTGGTGAAGGGTCTGCAGAGTTTCTCCTTTGAGGAAAGGCTGAGGGAGCTGGGATTGTTTAGTCTGGAGAAGAGGAGGCTCAGGAGGTACCTAATTGCTCTTTACAACTACCTGAAGGGAGGTTGTAGAGAGGTGGGGATCGTCCTCTTCTCCCAAGTTAAAAATGACAGGACAAGGGGGAATGGCTTCAAGTTGCGCCAAGGGAAATTTAGGTTAGATACCAGGAAGAATTTCATTACAGAGAGGGTGGTTAGGCATTGGAATGAGCTGCCCCAGGAGGTGTTGGAGTCCCCATCCCTGGAAGTGTTTAAAAACTGTGTGGATGTGGTGCTGAGGGACAAGCTTTAGGGACCCTGGCAGTTCAGGGTGAACAGTTGAACTCAATGATCTTAAAGGTCTCTTCCAACCAAACAATTCTATGAAAAGCAATAGTGACATATTTTGTTACATATTCTAGCCAAATACCTGGAAACTAAGCCACAAATTCATGAAGGTTCATAAGTTTCCTGTAAGTGAAGAATAATTTCTGTGCCCTAAAGCCTGTAATCAGAATTTGACCCAGAGAGGACCATACTGTACTTGCAGTGGGAGGGCAATAACATCAAGGGGGAACAAGGAGGGGCTCCATGTTACTGTAGGAACAGATAATTTCTTGAGGTTTCAAAGCAAAATGGCAGTAGGCTTAGAATTCCCAAACTCCTGAGTTAACCTTTTCCTTATTTAAAAATGTTACAGAAACATTTGGGACTCAGAGGAACATGTAGGAAGGGAAGAAGGATTTGCTTGAAAGACACATTCTCAAGTAGAATTATGCTCTATATAAATGTGATTTTTTTTCTGAGGACTTCTAGATCAATAGAAAATTTCCTTGATATCAAATGTGGAAAATTATTCTGCTGAAAAGAACCCATTTTGTTTGTATTTAACATTCCACTTCAGCATCTGCAATCTAAAGAAAGTGGCTTTGTTCAAACTTTACAATGCAAAGTTTTCTGGACTTCTGTGAGAGCAATTAATCATTTTGCAGTAAGGAGAGCTGCTCTTTGTGGTCAACGTGTACTTTTCCTGACCGCACAGAGGTGTTTTGATGATGGTTGGCAGAGCAGCATGTCAGGATCTTGCTCACTGATGTTGGTGATAGGCAGTAACATATCAAAGCTGGTGGGAACGTCTGAGGGGCCAAGTTATGGAGTGGAAAATGCCATGCTAATGCTCAGAGGTGTGATTTAGGAAGGTGCCTCACTGCCTTTCCCCTCCGAACTGCCATGCACACCTGCCAGCTCCGCAAAGCCTGTGCTCTCAGGGATGTGTATGCAGGGGAGAGGAAAGGAGGAGGCATTGACTGGACATGGCCCCATGTACTCCTCTGTCCTTGCACTTGGAAGGAGGCATTACTGCTGACTAACAAAGAGAAACTTGTTTTGGAGATCTTGGAGTGAGTTACAATAGCTTTGCATTTGCTCATCATTGCACATAGGTTTAGAATTTAATCTCCTATTCTGTCAGTAGCCATCTTCCTTAATGTGTCCTTTCATAATGACCATCCACAGTCCCAGGATCCAGGATAGTGGTTGAGGGTTTTTTTTGTCTTTACCTACACTGGGGAAGCTTTCAGATTAAGAATTAAAGATCATAACTTCTTCCCAACTGTTACTTGATTTCCCCCAGTTTCCATGCCTGATTTCTAAACTGCTTCTTCCTTAAAAGATGCATGTTCTCTTTGTCCCAGAGTTGCCCTTAAGAACAGGAACACATGGGAAGAGAATATCCCTTCAGCTTGATGTGAATTGCAAAGCAGGGCTCTCTCCTTCCATTCTTAAACACGAAGGGTGGTACGAGTAGCAATGCTGACAGTGTACATTTGCAGATGCCACCATATGGGTCTTGAAAAACTAGTTGCACCGATGATTCCCTGCACATGTAGGAGACAGTTTGCATTGTTGGCATCGTCCCTGCACAGAAACAAGCACAGCTTAGCAAAGCTAAGCAGATGGCACTAGATCTGGTGCCAGGGAAGCACTGAATTAAAGGTTATACCCACCAGGTTTGATGCAGTGCCAGTTTGAATTGGTACAGAAGCTTCAGCCCACCTGCTTATTGGCCCCGTGACATCTGGCATCTTTTTTTTTCTTTCTTCTTTTTTTTTTTTTTTTTTTTTTCCCCCTTGGACTAATCTAAATGCAGCAAGGAAAATGTCATTTTAAAAGCTAGTTACCAATAAATGGGATTAAAATTATCTAACATAAAATAAAACTTTACAGATACACTGCGTTTAACAGTGCTATATTAGAGAGATTTTGAGACAACTTTGGGAAGATTCTATGGTGGAAAATAAGAGTCTGGGTGAAACCACATTTTATGGAATCACTTTAACGGTCAGGGCGGCATACTAATGAACAGGCATAGCTGTGAGGAGTTTATGACTATCAGGAGCCTGCACATAACGGCTCACTGTCTCAGACTGTCACCATACATATGTTGTCACTCAGAGCAAGAGAGATATTTTACACTATGCCACCTGAGTGTGGCTGGTGTAAGTGCCCAATGATACAGTGCACTTTGCTAAACTTACTGCTTGGTTCTGCTTAGGTTTCTCCCTCAGTCCTTTCTGTTCTACACGTTGCATCATTCACCTCGTGAAGATTAGTATTTTCTTTATTAAACCAGTACCTCCTTCCTCTCCACATGTTCACATGCTGTATACACAAATATGCTGCCATGGGGACTGTGCTTGTTGCAGAGGCAAAAACTGTTTATATGTCTTCTCCATTAGGGATTTAATCCTTTCTCCCTTGGTGTGAAATGAAAGCATGCAACTGTATGACACTCTGGAGATTATTACTATTAGAGCTAAGTCTGAGTTTATACACACCATGAGCCAGATTAATCAACAATTTATTGACTCAAAATTGAATCCATACAGCACTGTTTTTTATTTATTTATTTGCTTATTTTTTAAGGAGAGAATCAAGCTGCCTGAATAATTTTGGTGGAGAATTGTCAGAAAATCATTGAACCTGATTTATTAAATATCTGAAAAATAGTGACAGGCATTGTGTTATTTCTAAGGCTCCATCACAGAATGGCAGGGAAGTCGATCTGCTTATAAACTGTAGACACACATTTTTAAATCATCAGTGCTGGTTTGGAGTCTTCTATACAAAAAGAAAGAAAAAATTACCAGTTTTGGAAACTGCCTTGAATTTTCTTGGCTTCTGCATAATCAGCACCAATGCTTAGAAAAAATACATGAAAAGGTGATAGGAATGGATAAATAAAACAATATATAGCTGAAGAGATAAATGTACTGGGGAACCAGTTATAACACAAGTGCATTTCACAGCAAAAGGTCATTGGTGTCCCCCTCACAGCAACAAGAAAGCACAGTATAGATGGAAATCTGTAGTTTGAGAATATTAACAACAAAAATAAAATAGTAAAAAATTAAACATGCACATTTTCCACTGCTGACCTTTGAGTAAGAAAATATTTGCAAAGGACCTGATCCAAAACCCACTGAAGTCCGTGGAAAGACTTTGTTGGCTCATGCCTGTCTTTTCCTGACCTTGTTGATGGTATCTCTGCCTCTCATTTTCTCCAGTGCAGACAATTCTATGGCGCTTTCCACTGCAGGAAGTTGCCTCACAAGCCTTTTCCCAGAACAGACATGCATTGAGTTTCAAGTTTGTCCCTGGCTTTTAAAATGTTCCTGCATCAGAGCTTTGCAGTGTACCTTCGCTATTGAATTCCAAGGGCAAAAGTTCATGACTTTCAGCTCAAATCTTCCAGATTTGCTGCTTGTAGACAACAGTTCTATCACAGCAGGTGAAGAAGTGAAGACACAAAAAGTGAAACACCTGGTGAAGTACCAATAAGGATCAAAACTTTGGAGGTAACTTCTTTCTCCAACTACCTCTGAAGCAGCCTGATCTGTGAACATCTCCAGATTCTCCAGATCTTCAGGTTTTCAGTGCTGGAGGTATGCAGGGACAGGTCTGTTGGTTTTGGGGTTGAGTGGGGAGAGCCAGCCTGGCTTGGATTTTTTGTCTTTCACTTTAACTGACAAATAAGTATTTGGGTTATTTTCTTGGGTTTTGCTGAATGCCAACACTGAAATAAAAATAATGGGTCAGGCTTTGAAGCTTTATTCACAACAGATCATTCACCTTGTCTTTTATGAGCTTGGAGAATTTATCATTCAGTCCTGTAGCTGTGGCATTTGAGACGTGGTTTGTTTGTTGTTGGCTCTTTTTTTTTTTTTTTTAATAATTTGACAAATGTTGTCTTTACATAACAGATTGGTAAATATTTTGGAGAGAGGAATTGGTTTCACCAGCTCCTCCGACTTCTGCATTTAATACTGCTTTCTTAGAATATTGTCTGTTAAAATTATTCCCTAACATTCTCAAGTTACAGACAATATCTCCTATTATTATGGGACAATTATGTTGAATTTGAAATAACATCCCCAAAGAAAAAGGTTATAAATAAAAAGAAGTTTATTACATACCTGTAACCAACATACAATAAGGATAGAAAATTTTCACCATTTACCTGATTTTTGTCTATTTTTCTTAATGTTTATTACTACTGCAATTTAAATTTCTAATCTGGTACCATCACTTCCATCACTGCCACTTTATTCATGGTTTTCAACTTCTTCCCCATTTTCAGTGTCTTCACCACTCTTAGCCTCTTCTTTAAAATCAAGAAATTATTGGCTCCTCTCATGGAATTTGAAATACACTATTTCCTAAACAAATCTGTGACAGCTTCTGGTTTCTTCTGATCCCATGCTGTCTTAATCCAATGACAAAGTAGTGCTACACTAGGACTTCTTTATCTTCCCTGTCGGAGTTACAGCAGGATCACCTGTCAAGAGCCATAAGGGCTACAAACACAATTTAAAGGGCTTGTTCTCTACTACATCAGGCACCTGCAGCTGTGACATTCCTCCTGGTAGAACTGCAGGAGCAGCATTCATGTCTACATTGATATTCTTCTTTGCTGGTATTAGATACCCTTCGAATGTACCTAGGACAAACATCCTCCTCTTGCATACCAGCACACCTGGTCTCCTGTTCTAAACTATGTTCAGCCAATCCTTCATTAAGTCTGTAGACATCCATCCTTGGTTTTGACACCTAACAATTATTCCAGTAGGCAGCTGGTCCTTCAGCATTGTTTTCCGCTTCAAGATCACATACGGTGGCAATTTTATACCATCTGCTAACACTGCCAGCATTACTGTAATGCACATTATTTCATTCCCCAAAGTTTTGATGATGACGGATTTTGTGGCTATTTCTTCAGTGTTGTTATTGGATGGTTCATCAAAATAAACCAGTGTCTCATCTGCATTTCCCATTTGTCTCAGCAGATAATCATGACCTTTCTGCAATCCAATCACGTATTGCTGAAATGCAATGAATTTTTTGGTGAAGTCGGAAGGTTGGCAAAGTCCTTCTATGTAGGCAAAACCATTACAACACATCTGTATGCACCAGCCATTACTGGTCTTGAATTTTTGCCATGAAATTTGTCATGCTGGTGCTATTCCTTGAGATTTCCATTTAATGATTTCCTGTGTAGTTAAACCCTTTTTTTCTTTCTTTGTTTGTTTGGGATTTTTTTTTTTCAATAGTGCACATATTCTGCAACTTATCACTCTACTCAACTAGGTGATCTCCAGAGGTCACTTCCAACCTCAACAGTTGTGGGGTTCTGTGATAGTTCATTGAAATGCCCCTCTTTCAGGCACTAAATAATTTCTGCATTGAGTTAGTGCATAACAGTTTCTGTTTTGATTATTTCCATCTTGGTACATTTGCCTTCAGTAACATTATATTTCCTCTTGGACTGACAGTTTGTTATTTTTTTCCACATATAGAGCAACCACAAGTTTTAAATCTGCATTATAACTCCTACTTACACCTTTTGGTGTTCTCCCTCTTGTACTTGTCTCTCTCGTCTCCAGATGTTTTGCTGTTTCACAATTCACCTAAAACTATAATTAAAGAAAAAAAAAAAAAAAGAAAAGAAAAGAAAAGAAAGGAATCAAAACAACAGTGGAATTATCTGATGCAATTTCTAAGACTAAATCACTGCATTGTCTTATTCAAACTTTGAGTGGCTTTGGGCATATTTTTGCACATAACTGAGGAACCTTCCACAGTGCATAGTCATGGCATCATAATAATAGAAAGGGAATACAACTTCCAATTTCTAAGCTAAATTTTTGGACAAAAACTCCCTAATTTTCCTTTTGGATAAATGGAGGTTTTTTTTGTAATTGCAGTTGTGGTTAAATTTAGTCAGAATTTTTTTGTAGTCAGGAAACCATCAAGACAGTCTGTTTATCCACTCAAGGATAGCTCATTTTAATTTTTAAAGTACTTAAAACAGGTCTTCATAGCACATGACTTATGAAAACATCTTTTCTGGTGAACTAGTCCTACTTACACAGTGTGTGCAGCCTGACATGGGCAGAGATTGACTGATCAATGGCCCTCAGCTAAGGGCAGGTCTTTGGTGTGCTGGCCATCTATCCATCTAGGTTTGTGCACCTAGACAGATACCAGGTCTCTTGTCTGTCATTTCCTCGATGTAGACTACCTGACATTTATACTGGTCCTCTAAATAGACATTTCACCTGAGCAATATACAAGAAATATTGCACACGAAAATCAAGTAATGCATAAATTATAAAATAAATTATAAAATAAAAAAATGTAATAAGGTGGCTTGGGAAGAGGCTGAAGGATAGATCTCAGAGAGTTGTGGTCAGTGGAGCAGAGTCTGGCTGGAGGCCTGTGACTAGTGGAGTCCCC
>JAOEGS010022888.1:9129-21394 GCA_025447755.1 Corythornis vintsioides
TTTGTGTCTGGTCTCCCGCCGTCTTTTTTTCCCTCCTTCTTTGTGTTTTTTTCTTTTTTTTATGGGGGTTTTGTTTTGGGTTTTTTGGGGGGGGGGGGGGTGGTGGTGGCTTTTTTTGGAGGTTTTTTGGGTTGTTAGATGTGGTGAACATTAGATTGTCTTTTTCAACCATGACAGTTCTGTGGCTCTGTGAAAATACTCAGCACATGAGGGTGGTAAACCAATACTGTACCAATTAAGTAACTGATCACATCACAGAAAGTACTAGTCTGGAACCATAGAACTACAGAATGGCATGGGCTGGAAGGGACCTCTGGAGATCATCGAGTCCAACCCCCTGCCAGAGCAGGGTCACCCAGGGCAGCCCACAAAGAAACAGATCCAGATGGGGTTGGAAAGTCTCCAGAGAAGGAAACTCCACAACCTCCCTGGGCAGCCTGTGTCAGGCTCTGTGACCCTCACAGGGAAGAAGTTACTTCTCATGTTGAGATGGAACCTTCTATGCTCCAGTTTGTACTCATTGTTCCTTGTCCTAATTCTGGGTACTACAGAGCAGAGCCTGACCTCTTCCGTTGGACACCCACCCTGCAGATGTTTGTTGACAAAGCTCCATCTCAGTCTTTACTCCAGACTAAACAGTCCCAGTTTCCTCAGTCTTTCTTCATAGGGGAGATGCTTAAGTCCCTTCATCATCCTTGTAGCCTCCACTGGAATCATTCCAGTATTGCCCTGTCTCAAACTAGGGAGCCAAAAACTGGACACAGTATTCCAGGTGAGGTCTCTGTAGGGCAGAGTAGAAGGGGAAAAGAATCTCCCTAGACCTGTGGACAGTTTTCTTCATGCCCCTCAGGATCTCATTGTCCTTTCTGACCACAAGGACCCATTGCTGGCCCAATGAGAACTTGCTCTCTACCAGGACTCCAAGGTCTCTCTCTGTGGTGTTTCTTTCCAGCAGGACAACTCCCAAACTGTACCAATGCCTGGTGTTTCTCCCCAGATGCAGGACTCCACACTTGTCCTTATTGAACCTCATAAGTTTCACCTTCACCCAGCTCTCCAGCCTGTCCAAGTCTCGCTGGAAGGCAGCACAGCTCCGGTGTGTCATCGACTCCTTCCGGTTTGGTATCATCAGCAAACTTGCTGAGGGTGTCCTGGTCATTGGTGAAGATATTGAACAAACCTGGACTGATCTCTAGGGAACATCACAGGCCTCCAGATTGTCTCTGTGCTGCTGATCACAAACTTCTGAACTCTGTTGTGGAGCCAGTTTTCAATCCACGTCACAGACTAGTTGTCTGTGACCCATTTATTGAGTTTTTCTACAAGGATATTATAGGGGACAGTATCAAAAGGCTTACTGAAGTCAAGAACTTATTTATTAAATTTTCCAGCAAGCCACATACAGAAACCTGTTTGCATTAAGTGTTTCTTGAAAAATTTTAAGAAACATATCAGTTACAATCAGACTGTTTGTATGTACTTCATGAAGGAAAATAAGATGCAAATTCATTAATAAATTATTCACCAGCTCTGCTCTCAAGTGTATTGAGAGCTGGCAAAAAGTCCATGGCAAAGTGTAATGTTCAGTAACAGCACATAAAACTGAGAGGCACTATCAGGTAGCATAACACGGAGATTAGTGGCAGGTCTTGACTTAGTCAACATCCTCATTAGTGATCTTAAAGCAGAAGTAAACAGAAACGTAATGAAATCTGTGCATAGCTGGGAGCAACTGTGCGTGCCAGCATCAAATAGAAGGAAATAATGAAAAAGAAACGAGATGCATGGATGTCAAATAAAATAACACTGCATGCTAAAAATCAAATTAAGAAAAATATTCCATGCATACTTAAGAGGAGAACCACAGGCATGTTTCAGATTAATTTTCCTTCAATCACCAGGCACCGTTAGCTAAGTAATAATCAGAGTAGCTCCACAGAAGTCAGTGGAAACACCAGTGAAGACTGAAGGAATCATGGACCTGCTTTCACCAGCTGCTGATCACCCTCTTGTTAAAGAGAGTGGCAGACAAAGCAAAAAGATGTATTTATTGCTCCATGGTGTGGTACATTGTTTGTGTTGCAGAGAGGCAGCAGCTCTTCTAACATCCTTGGCAAGTTATCATCCTCTGTAAGCCACCCTGTTGATTATATTTTGAGTTTATTTTGCTATGATTATACTATGAGTCCTTTTAAAAATCTGTAATATTGCCATGCAAAGTGTTTAGAGGTGAAGGTGGTGAATTTATTAAAAATGCCAAAGGTTTTTTCATAATTCTCTACACTTGAAATGATGCACCTCAAGGTGATAAATGACTCACAGAATGTTACTTGCCCAGGCTGTCCCTCACCCTGCAATGAGAAAAAATGTTCTTTCTGAGCCCTCAAAGTGGTTTTACCTGCTGTTTTCATTAGAAGCCATTCATGTTTTATTTAGGTAGCTTCAATCAATGTGCATCTCTATTTTTCAGTTAAACCCTGCCAGCATAATCAACCTTATCTGCAAATTGTCCTGCACTGTCAGTAAACAACTGTCTTCCAGTATTGTAAACTATGTGGTTAATTGTTTTTAGACAATAGGGAATATTTCTTGGTAGTAAATGCAATGGCCCTGTGTTTGTTTTGAATACAAAATTCATCTCACACTGTTGATTTTGGTTTTTTTTGCTGTTCAATGCCCTACTAGTTGTTCTAGTAAGGGAAACACAGAGGGGGAGGCACCTGCTTTTTCTTTACAAGTAGATTGGGGACAAATGGGAATGATGGATCAATTTATCCAGAAAAACTTGCTTTACTGAGAGGAGGTGCCTAGGTATGTTATTAGTCAAAGGCAGCAAGAAGTAGGAGTTAATGCTTGTTCCCAATGCAGATACAGCTCACTGATGGAGTTCATAAAAGCTGTAGTGGTTCAACATGTTTATAAACAGCCTGAAAAAGGACCAACTGTTAAGATTAAAAGGTCCAATAATTACAAAAAAAAGTTGGTCAGGCTGGATAAAAACAAGGGTTGGCCAAAGATTTACCACATTATTTCTGAAGACGGAAAGGCTGTGTAATGAAATGGCAGGTGAAACCCAGTGTAAAGTGATGCATATTGGAAAAAGTGATTCAAGGTTCATGAACAAAATGAGCTCTGAGTTGGCTGTAACTGTCAGGAGCGAAACTATGAAAACATCAGCTTAGTGCTTAAAAATGCTGAATAAAGTTGTAGGAGGTTTTAGAGAATAAACCAGAAATATTGTTAAACCCCATCACGAAACCATAGTTCATTTCATTTTGAACACTGTGTGCTACTCTGACCCTTTCACCGGCAAACAAAAAATGATTAAACTTTCAGAAGAGAGTGACAAAGTTTATGAAAGGTGTGGGGTAATTTCTCTGTGATAAATCAGCAAGCAGGCTCTGACTCTTTGCTACCAATCAGATTTGATTAGGAGGAGTCAGGATAGTCTCTGGCGGTCATGATGCTGGGAGGAGTCAGATGCAGGAGAAACACATGGAGTTGGTGGATTTCTAGCCTTACCAAGGCTTTGTCAGGGCTTTGCCATGGGTGCTCAACATCTGAATGAGCGCAAGAGAGAGACAGCACCAGGCTGGGCAGCAGAAATCCAGACAGCATTACTAAACATTGGAAAAAACCCTCCACGTGTAATTGAGAAATTCAATTACATTATAGTAAGTACTTGGGAGAAAGCACCACGAGTGTTTGTGCTGCTCATGCACCTCCCTAGAGGCTCTGAGTAACCTGCTGTAATTGAGGATGTCTCTGCTCACTACAGGGGAGTCTGACTAGATGACCTTTAGAGGCTCCTTTTGGCCCAAACCATTCTAAGATTCTATGATTGATTCTATGATTTCATGGTTCCATGATTCTATGGTTCCATGATTGTATGATTCCACAATTCTAGGATTCCATTATTCTATGTTTCCATGTTTACATTATTCCATTATTCTATCACTCCATTATTCTATTGTTCCCTTGTTTCTATGATTCTGTTTCCATGATTCTGTTTCTGTTTCCATTATTAGATTTGATGATTCCATGATTCTGTGTTTCCATGATTCCATTATTCTATGACCCCATTATTCTATTGTTTCTATGATTTGATGATTCCATTATTCTATTTCCATGATTCCATGATTCTGTTTCCATGATTCTAGGATTCCATGATTCTATGTTTCCATTATTAGATTCTATGATTCTGTGTTTCCAGGATTCCATGATTCAATGTTTCCATGATTGTATGTTTCTGTGATTCTATGATTCCAAGATTCCACGATTTTATTTCCATTATTCCATGATTCTATGATTCTACAATTCTGTTTCTATGATCCCATGATTACATGATTCTATGTTTCTATGATTCCATGATTCTGTGTTTCCATGATTCCATGATTCTACATACGCGTTGAGGGGCACAGCTGGAGTGTGGATGTGGTGGTAGCAGGGGTGGGGGAGTGGGGGTGTGTAAGTTGCTTGCTTCCGACACATGAAACATGCTGTATTTAACTGTTCTGTAACTGAGCAGCCTTGTCTCCCTGATCAGACCTTATCTTTAAAACAATGTCCAACTTCCTTTTTCACTCGCTTCCTGGTTCTGCAAACCTGAACAGCGCTTTGGGAAGCATTGCAGAGCAACAGCTTCAGCAACTGGTAAAAAGACACTAATCACTGTCAGAGAAGAAGATATTAACTGTGGCCAAAAGGAATGGGATCTTTGTGTAAGTGATAATAAAGAAACAGGGAAGGAAGAATAGAGCACAGGATTTGCAGTCAGGTGTTGGGGACTCTTATCATCTCTGTTTATGATCATATCAATATAACTAGAGGTTCTTAAAGGATGCAACCCAAAAGGTTGCCAGATAGCACACCATGAGATCTGCAAGAGCCACGGAATACAGGTAGCTTCAATACAGCAGGACAGTAACAGGGGATGTGTTGCAATCTTAGTCCCAGTGAGAAACAGCAATGTACAGAAATCCCTTTGAGATTTCTGTTTGTTTGGGGTTGTTTGGTTTTTGTCATGTTGGTTTCTTTTTTTTTTCTCTTAGTGGCCTTGAAATACATGCTAGTAGATCCAGCACAGTGGCCTTAGAATGAAAGGAAGGAGACTGTCATTGTGGACACCACTTTTCCACTTTACGAGAATGTCAGACAATGCAGAAGACAAAAGATACAATCAGCAATGACAGGCAAAGCAGAATTGGAATGACTTTAAAATTACTTGGGAAAACCAATACAGTAGCATGTCCATAAATCATCCACCTTCCCCAAAACAAGTATAAGACATGGTAATAGCATTCAAAACTAATTGGAAGCAGGGTCTGAACTGGACCCCCTGAATATTTGGATGGTGGAGCAGCAAACCAATGATGACAGCAGCAGTAACAGTGCCCTGTGTTTATTACTGACATGTCTATAGAACAGAATTTGTATACTATGGATAAAAAAAAATGTCTAGTTTTGGTGAGCACTGAGATGTAACTGCCTCCAACAGAAAGAGATCCAACTTGATGAATCAGATTAATGAGATGCAGTATTACAGACTTGGGGAGAAGTTAGCTGGAAAGCTGCACTTCGGAGAAGGATTTGGGGGTGCTGATAGACAGCCTTCTGGATATAAGGCAGCAGTGTGCCCAAGCAGCCAAGAAAGCCAACAGCATCCTGGCATGTATCAAGAACAGTGTGGCCAGCAGGAGCTGGGAGGTGATTGTACCCCTGTACTCGGCACTGGTGAGGCCTCACCTTGAGTACTGTGTTTAGTTTTGGTCCCCTCATTACAGGAAGGATGTTGAGGTACTGGAACGGGTTCAGAGAAGGCCAACAAAGCTGGTGAAGGGACTGGAGAGTTTCTCCTATGAGGAAAGGCTGAGGGAGCTGGGATTGTTTAGTCTGGAGAAGAGGAGGCTCAGGGGGGACCTTATTGCTCTCTACAACTACCTGAAGGGAAGTTGTAGAGAGGTGGGGGTCGACCTCTTTGCCTTAGTTAAAGATGACAGGATGAGGGGCAATGGCTTCAAGTTGCGCCAAGGGAAATTTAGGTTACATATCAGGAAGAATTTCTTTACAGAGGAGGTGGTTATGCATTGGAATGGGCTGCCTAGGAGGTGGTGAAGTCCCCATCCCTGAAGGTTTTTAAAAACTGTGTAAATGTGGTGCTGGGAGACATGGTTTAGGGACCCTGGAAGTGTAGGGTTAATGGCTGGGCTTGATGATCTTGAAGGTCTCTTCCAGCCAAATGAATCTATGATTCTATGATCTATGAATCAGGTGGCCTCTCCTTACCCAATATTCTTTATATATGAAGGGCAACAAATTACAGCAATGGCCTGAAGATCTGAAATGCTTATTTCTGCTTTGCCCACTCCATTCCCTCTAGCTTCTGTGTGCGTGATCAGCTCTGCAGATGGAGTGGACTATTCAGCTTCAATCTCTGTTTAACCCAGGGGCTGTGATACACAGGCGCAGGCTGACAAAGAGACAAATGAGAGGCCCTGCTAGGAGGCTAATATCTTGCTGCCTTCCCTGAGTTAAACAATAACATTATTTCTTTAGGGAAGACCCTTCCCTTTCAATCCAGGTCAAAAAGTAAATATGCTTTTCTTCAAAGTTGTGAACGAGACCCAGGGATTTGTAAGAGAGGGATGCTCAAGGTCAGGGGAAAAGAAAAAAAAAAAAAAAAAAAAAAAAAAAAAAAGTAGTCTGCAAGTGTTTGGACACAGAGAAAATCTACAACTTATCACATGTGTGTTAGTGCTTGAAAGGATACCAAGGAGCAGGACACACTAGAGCTTTGAACCCTCTGAGTTAGAGAACAGCCACTTTCCTGATTAAAAACCAACACCTCGACTACCCCATTAATATGGTTAGCAATCCTAGCAGGTATTCTTAGTCCAAAACCTTTAATACAGAAGAGCATGAGTATGAACAGCTAGTGTTTAATAGAGATGACAGAGCAAGCAGTGGGAGTAATTAAAACAAAACGAAACACCAAAACAAAACCAAATGACAAAATCCAAGCAAGGAAAGAAACAAAGGAAACTAAAATCAACAAAACAAACCAACAAACAAAACTAAAACCAACATCAGTGCAGTCATGTTTTGGCTCAACACAGAACACTGTGTGACAGTGGTGTTTACAGTGCCCTTACACCAATGACAGATTTCATGGGTAGAGCTGACTCCTCCCTTCTTTCCACACAAATGTTCATCTTCTTCAACATGCAAAATGACATAAACTACAAGGAGTTTTATAAGCTCTATTTAAAAAGGCTCTTCTAGGAGAGAGTTTCAAAAATCAGAAGGCAAGTAACTTATAACTTACATTTAAATTTATGATGTCCATCCTAGATGGATCATCACAAAGTAGTTTTGCTGCTTGCATCATATTAGATGCTGTTCTCCAGCACCACATCCAGTGTATTTAGGTCCTAAAAACTGTCAGGAACAGCCTGTAGCACCAGGTAAACAACACTGGAAAAAAACCCAGCCATACTGCCTTTCCCTTGCTTCCCAGATGACTGAGCAAGACATACCAGAGGAAAAGTGTGTGCTACTCTGTGCACATCTCACGTGCAGCAAGGAAGCTGGGCACAGAGCAACAAATCTCGCTATCAGAGATTTGCGGGATTTTTTCTTTTTCTATTTATCTAACAGGGTAAAGGCTTCCCTAGTCTCGGGCAAGACTGCAGCAGCAGGGAATTGTCTGGAAGGTCTTGGCAGGTACAGTCGAGAGGGTTAAGTAATGGGGGGGAGGTGTGTGTGTTAACAGTTGCCAGCTGCGGAGATTTACATGCGGTTGAGCCGGAAGTGCACCCTACTTCACGTGCAGTGATAAAGGAGCCTCCTCTTAGCCTGCATTGTTGGCTCATTAGGAGGGGGGGTTAAAAAAAAAACCAAAACAAAAAAAAACAAAACCAACCAACCCAACAAACAAACAAACAAACAAACAAAACCAAAAAAACCCACAAACCACAAAAAGCCCATCCAGTTAAACTTGCTGCTGACTGTTCAATATGGTGTCCACTCAGCATAAGAAGACCATGATACTGTCTTCATTCAAAGTTGATGTGGGAATTCAGACAGATGCTGCTCAAAAAGATGTGGGGCTGCAGATGACAGGCTGCATAGAGTGTCACAGCCTGTTGCTGGCCTCAGAGGGCAGCTCCCATGGCTGTGTGAGGTGTGAGCATGTAGATATCTGCTCAGCTGAGCAGCCCAGCTTGAAGATGAAGTTTTGAGGCTTCAAGCTGAAATGAAAGGACTCAGGAGTATCAGAGAATCAGGGAGATTGACAGTTGGAGCCATTCTCTGTTCTCCACTAGCAGATAGGTAACACCCAGGATCAGGGGGCCCCGGATCCTTCAGGGTAGAAGGAGAGCACCCCCCTTGCCTGCTTCTATTCCTCAGGTGCCTCTGAAAAATATATACGAGGCCCTTCTGGAAGACATTCAGTCTTCTTATAACCAGTTGGAGGGTGGAGGAGTGAGGGGGGGGAGTATTGGAAGCATGTCCCACCTCATGGGAGTGTTCTCCCTCCAGCCTCCCACCCCCCCTCCATCATTGCCCTCACTCAAGGGGTATGGAACCTTGGAATTTGATGCCCCTTCTGATGAAGTCCTATCTGGCAACTTGCCCATAGCCTGTCCCTCAGCCCCACAACTTAGGACTTCCTTGATGAGGAAGCAAAGGAGGGTTCTCGTAGTGGGTGACTGTCTATTGAAGGAAACAGAGGGGCCAATCTGCAGACCCAACCCAGCACACAGGGAGGTCTGTTGCCTCCCTGGGACATCAAAAAGAAGCTGCCTCATCTGTTGCACCCCTCTGATTATTATAGTTTAATAGTTTTTCAGGTGGGTTATGATGAGATTTCTAAGAGTAGCCTAAATATTATCAGAAAGGATTTCAGGGTGCTAAGGAGATTGGTAGAAGGTTCAGGAGCAGAGGTAGTTTTTTCATCAATCACTCAAGTAGTGGGGAAAAATACAGACAAGGGGTGGAAAATGCATGTCATTAACACATGGCTGAGGGACTGGTGCCACTGCTGGAATTCTGTTTTTTTTTGACCATGGGGAGGTTTATATGCTACCTGGTCTGCTGACATCATGAGATGGTGGAGTTTAGAATTACAGGCAGCAGGCACAGGGCCACGGGCAGGATTGCTACCCTGAACTTCAGAAAGACCAACCTTGGCCTTCTCAGGGAACTGCTTGGAAAAGTCCCATTAAACGAGGCACTGGAGGGCAAGGGGGCTCAAGCAGTCTGGCTAATATTGAAACGCCATTTCCTTTAGGCTTAGGTTCAATGTATCCCAAAGACTAGGAAATCCAGTAAGACAACTAGGAAACCTGCATGGTTGAGCAGGGAACTACTGATAAAACTTAAGCTGAAGAGGGAAGTATAAAAAACATGGAAGGAGGGACAGGCCACTTGGGGAATACAGGGAGGTTGTCAAAGGATGCAGGGATGCAACAAAGAAAGATAAGGTCTCCCTTGAAATTAATCTGGTGAGGGAGGTCAAGGATAACAAGAAAAGTTTCTACAAGTATGTTGGAGGCAAAAAGAAGCCTAGAGGTGATGTAAGCCCACTACTGGATGAAGTGGGTGCCCTGGTGACTGAGGACATAGAGAAGGCTGAGTTACTGAATGCCACCTTTGCCTTGGTCTTTACTTCTAAGGTCAGCTACCAGGAGTGACAGGTCTCCAAGACCACAGAGGAAGGCCACCAAGATGATTACGGGAGTGGAGCATCTTCCTTATGAGGAGAGGCTGAGAGAGCTGGGGCTCTTTAGCCTGGAGAAGAGCAGACTGAGGGGGGACCTCATCATTGTCTATCAATATGTTAAAGGTGAGTGTAGAGAGGACGGAGCCAGACTCTTCTCAATGTCATCCAATGACAGAACAAGAGGCAATGGGTGCAAACTGGAGCACAAGAGGTTTAGGGTCAACACAAGGAAAAACTTTTTCACAGTGAGGGTGACAGAGCTCTGGAATGGTCTACGCAGGGAGGTTGTGGAGTCTCCTTCTCTGGAGACACTTAAGACCTGCCTGTATGTGTTGCTGTGTGACTTAGTCTAGGTGATCCTGCTCTGGCAGGGGGTTAGACAAGATGATCTCCTAGGTCACTTCCAACCCCTAACATTCTGTGATTTTGAGCTCAAAGCACTGCAGATACAACTGAATTTAGCTGAGGATTGAGCCCAATGTCTCATTAATTTTAAAAGAAAGTTTATCTTTGTAGTTGTCCTCAGTTTTCAGAAGCAACTGTGCTCTTAAGAGGTAAGCACTTGCTGGCAGCTGCCTAGGTTTTGCTTTGAGAGCAGAACTGACACCATCTCCAGCTCATTTGTAGCTCAGTGGTTGAGTGCTGAAACAGGACTTTGCTGCTTCTGTTTGTTCCTCCACCTGAGTGTTTTCACAGACTGCTGTTCTTTATGATGTGTAGTACTGAAGAGTACAAGAGATGAATGAAAGGCAAAATTCTCATAGCAATTAGTTTGGAAAATTAGACTTACTTCTGTCATTGTTAATGTTATTTAGGGGTTTGACTGTGACCAGTGGCAGAGCCTGGTGATACAGGACACATCGATTTGCCAGTCAATTTACAGTGGCCTGGTATAGGAAAAAAATATCAAAAATATATTGAGCGTCACATCTGAAAAGCAATTCCAGTGCTTGGATCTTATTCTCTGTCTACTGCTCTAAGCTTCTCTTCAGTATAATAATATTTCTAAATCACTGTGGCTGCTCTCACCCTGGCTCACTAATAAACTGTTGTGTATACTAATCTGCATGGTATGTCCTATACATTGCAGTGTTTGGCTTAGTTTGGAATTCTTAAAATGCATACTTGAATTATTGATTGTACATCTCAGACAAAGAAATAAGATGGGGTGGATTTTAGATCTATGAATAACAAACTCCTGCTCAGACAAAGCTGCCAAGCAGTGAGCTCAGGCTCAAAGACATGCTTCCACTACACCTTTTATACATGCTAATATCAGGCTACCTGCAGTCCTTTGTACATGTTTGTTATTTTCCTCAATAGCCTTGCAGAATTAGGGATTAGTGTGTAAGGGATTTAGAAGCACAATTCCCACTGGCCTGCGGTGAGATTGTGTGCCTGAAAACCTCTTTTAAAAGCTGCTCCAGATATTGATTACTGTCAGATTTCCATTTGGCTGAATAGCTGCTCTGAAACGTCCCGTACCCCCTTTTTTGTGTGTGTGTGTGTGTGCTAGTTGACAACATTTTATAGTCCACCCTATTATCCTTCATGCAAGCTGTTAGGTACATCTTGCTTACTCTTTCTGTTTCAGCAAACCTTTCTCAGCCTCTTTATTCTCCAATCTTAACAAGCACCAAACTAATTGGGTTCATCTATAACCATACTTGTGAACATCCAACACTACCCAGCAGCTGAGTTGCCCTTTTTTGCACTGTCACCATGTAAGTACCATGGTACTGGGCACTCAGCATTTCACCCAGCCCTCAGGTGTGGGTTCCATGGGCCCTTTCTGCATTTCACTTATCTCTTCTGATTTGTTCTGTGCCTCTGCTGGTACATCTCAGTGTTTTGTTTGCTTTTTCTTCAGCTGCCACCTAGTACACTAACTATCTGAAGATTAGATCTCCCATTTGTCTTGGATCATTTTTCTGTGACCCTATCAGAGGAAGCATTAAAAGATTTATAAAATGAATGTGTGAAACAAGGATATGTCAATCAACTCTACAGAAGGGGGTTAAAACATTATTTCAGCAACTGCTGACACAAGTTAAAAGAAAACCAAACTTAATAAAAAATCATTCTACTGATTTCTGAAGCAGAGCCCAGGAGGCAGAAAGATCATGGAGGAGACCAAAAAGATCAATTGCATTCTTCTGCACAACAACCCATTTCTTAAAGCCCTGATTTTTGGTATAATCCCTTTGGCTATGTTTTGACCCAGTGTTATTTGATTTATGTGTTTTGTTGTTTGGGTTTTTTTTTCTCATTAAGTTGTATACATGAGTTCTCCACTCAAGACTTCAGCTTATGCGTGTTTCACTTAAGTAAGATTCTGCTGTATTTGGTACAAACTGCTCTGCCTGGTTTTATAATCTGAAATCTTAAAATTTTCCTTTGCATCACTGAGTTGTTTGTTTTTTTGTGTGTTTGGTTTTTTTTTTTCTTTTCTTTTCTTTTTTTTTTTTTTTTTTTTTTTTTGTACTTTCTTTTCCCCCAACCCTTGTTTTTTATTTTTAAAAAAATTTTGGTTACTTTACC
>JAOEGS010022889.1:0-20264 GCA_025447755.1 Corythornis vintsioides
ATATTTGGGCTGTAGATCAGCAATTGCAATTAGCAAGAACCAGTTTTGTCACATGTAGAACACTGTAAGACAGAAGTGTTCACATCTCTGCTTACAAAAAGTGCTGGCCCTTGCCACCTCTCACCCCTGGGGCCTCTGGGACATGATTTTGCCACAGTAACCCTATGCAGACAATGCATGGTTATCAGGGAAACACAGACTGGCTGTGCACCAGGCTGCAAACACCCTCCTAAGAGAGCAAAGCAAAGCTCTGCAACATGGTGATCAGATCCCTAAACCCATCCCACCCACACGGATGCCTTGACCTGGGACACAGACACACAGATCCCTGGTTATGCAGAGCCAAACTGGTGCCACTGGAGCAACAATCTGATTAATTCCCAGCCTGGGTAGTCCACCCTCGATAACGTGGGGCTGGTGACACCAGTGCAGCCAGACTGGGGAAGTCCCATGTCAGGAAGCTGTGAATGACACACTCCTGGAGGTGGCTTCTGGGGTGACTTAAGTCAGGGCTGACCAAGTGACTGCCCCAGGGGGGTATTTGATACACGGGCAGTTTATCTGCCTTCCCAGAAAGGCCAGTGTGTCCATGGGCCGAGGACAGATGGCAGCACATGGAGAGATGAAGGAAAGACTGTGAACCTGGGGTGAGATGGAGTCATGCACAGTGCCTTGTAAATACAGCTGCAGTGGGGTGGGTCCTCAGCACGACAAGGAACCACTGCCTGTCGTGGGCCAAAAAGAAGGGTGAGAAAGATGCTACCAGGACTAGTCAGCCAGCAGTTGGGCAGCATAAAATACAGACAAGTCTACACTGGTCCCTGTAAAAGAAAATATTTGTTGCTCAAGAGCAGGAAGTCCTCAAGACGCAGAGCACAGGAAGATGGCACACAACATGGCAATGTGGAGGCTGTGGACACCTCTCACCACCACAGTGCCTCCCATCCCCCATCCCCTTCCTTTTCTGCAGGCACTGGTTCCTCTGACAACGCCCCAGGTTGTGCTGTGAGACATCTAGGGGCTAAAGTAACACCTTAGCTCAGAGAGCTGATCCCAGCTGGCATAGCTCAGTTTCTGGTGAAATTATTTTCAATCTGGATGAGCTACTGACCAGGCTCACCTCTCCCCAGGGAGAAGAGCCATAAGTCAGTGTAGAGATGGGACTCACACTTGTGTTGGGCAAGCATGCTCTCTCATCTGCTCATTTGCTTCCAACATGATGGACCATTCACCACCTTTGGGGTCTTCTGTAAATCAAATGTCTATGGATACCCCCCTCCCCACCTGTTACTCCTGTCCAATAATTCCTGGCTCTGACCAGAACTTGTGCTACACCACACCTCCCAGTGAGAGAGGTTTTTATGGCTGGATGCATCTGCAAAGACAAGAGCAGACACTCCCCTTGTGTTTATTCCTCACCTGGGTATGCATCTGCAGGTGAACTCTGCCAGGCAGGTCTATGTTTGTGAGCATGTGTTTATTAGCACTAAAAAAATGCATTTGTCAAAATCTCTAGAGTTAAAAAACAATCATTACGTAATTACATTAAACAATTAACCAACTGATTCATCAGTTAGAGGCTCACTAACAACACCTGAAACCCATCCCAGCCACTTAACAAGGCAGAAGGTGGCACAAACAAAAGCGACTCCCGGAATGTCCTGAGGTTAATGGCCCTGTGCTCTGTCCAGGTAAGAGGAGACACTTTCCATTCCTGGCTGCTGGAAGCTGATGGCTTCTGAGCATTATCTGCTCTGGGCTGCTGGTTGAAGATGTTTTATAGATACACACTCTATATGTAAGTAACCTTTCAGGTCAGCACTGTGTGGTTAGGCTCTCACCCAAGATGCCCGTGCTGCCCAAATTCAGTCCCTCCAAGCATGTACTTAGAGCTCATTTCTCAAGTAGTACAGTTAGCAACAAACAACTTCTTTAGCAACATCTCAAACACGTTGTTGGTGCTTCCGTCTGCTCAATGGGGTCTGTGAGCACAGAGAACACAGACAACACAGAAAACAAAAACAACCTGCTCCAAGAGTCCAGAAAAGACCCGTGTGTTGTTTCTGGAGCTGGATCTCTAAAGCTGTAGTGAAAGACTTCCCAGGAGAGCACACGAAGGCAGAATGAAGTTGTGGAAGCAAGTTTTTTTGCCATAGCAAACCCATTCAGACATAAACACACCAGCTTTACGTACAATAAGGAATTCAGGTGTTCAGTGAAAAGGAATAATAATATATTCTACAGTAAATGAAGACAAAAATAAGTGAAGGTTTTTAACGACTCACATAAAATTAAATTAACCAACTTCTGTGATACCCGGTGGACCTTGCATGAAGGCACGTCCCAGAGGTGTATGTGCTTTTAAAGGGTGTTGATTTAAGACCTGACTTGTTTAAAGACTTTGCTTCCAAGTAACTAACCATGCAACGCTAGCATCTTTACAAAAAGAAGTCCCTGGGTTTCCTCAAAAACAAAAATAAAGGGAAAAAAAAATCACCCCTGTGCTTTCAGACAATGCTGTAAATAAAGCACCATGTCCCCTAGAGAGCACCAGGGCTGCTGTAGGCAAGGCCCATGGTAAAATAACAGCTCAGTGGGCAAGCATGTGGGTTGCCCTGGGACCCCACGAGCCAAACTCATCTGAGAGGTGAAAGACACTGCAGCAGTCAGTTACACCAGCAAACCTCTGCTTGCAAAATTCACCTTGCTGCCCCCTCTGCTTAGAATGGCAGTGCATCCTTGCTGGGAGGGCACTGCTGGAAGGGGAACCAGCCATCTCTTTGATGCCATTAACGAACCTTGGTCACCTTGGCTGGCAAAGTCTCACGTGGTAGCATCCCAGTGCTGACCCTGCAATCAGAACTGCCCTCAGGCAAGGGCCCTGTGGCACCAGGGTCCACCAGGCTGGCAGGAGCCTGTGCAGCAGCCCTGGAAGGCTGGACAAAGGTCTGTGTGCACATCCCTGGGTGTCAATGGGAAGTTCAGCACAACCTCCACATGGATACCTGCACCCCAGCCCACCCTGTGAGCAGCTAGAAGGGTCAGAGTGACACTTGAGGAAGGCACTGGGTGTGTGACTCTCTCCAGAGAGCTGATCTTATGCTGCTTGCAGACAGGGCCCTTGCCCGGGAAAAGGAATGAATACAGTGCAAGCAAATGCAGTGCTTCACACAAACACACCACCATCCACAGAATCACACAATCAGAGACTGTCAGGGGTTGGAAGGGACCTAGGAGATCATCTAGTCCAACCCCCCTGCAGGAGCAGTGTCACCTAGATCAGGTCACACAGGAATGTGTCCAGGCAGGTTTGGCATCTCTCCAGAGAAGGAGACCCCACAGCCTCTCTGGGCAGCCAGTTCCTGGCTCTGTCACCATCACTGTTGTTTCTCATTTTTATGTGGAACCTCCCATGCTCCAGCAGCACCTGTTGCCCCTCGTCTTGTCATTGGATGACACTGAGAAGAGCATGCATGAGCTGGGAGCAGAAATGACCTGTCTGAGGTTCCTCTGTCACTCCAGGCCCAATCCTTACCCAAGGCACATAAGTAGGGTATTGACCAGAGTGCTGACCCAAGTTGTGATCAGTCAAGTATCCCTGGAGGAACTGTGGTGTACAGAGGGATCCCCAGCCCAGCATGCCATGGGCACCATCCCTTGCTCCCAAACACCACTTGCCCGTGCTCGTTATTGATGCTGACACAGAAGAACAGGATGGCATGTGCATAAGGCAGCATGGCTGGACCTCGGCTCCTTGTTCAGGAGCAGAGTGTGCATCATGGGCTCCTTCACCCCAGCAGTGTTGCAGTAGGAAACTCAGGGGTGCAGGGCTGTGTGCCCTGGATGCCACACATTTCTTTCTTCCTCATCTCAAGGCGTCTGCCCATCGGATGCAAGAGGAGAGCACCCAATCCCAAAGCACTGAGTGGGGATTTGCCAGTGTCAGCGCCCTGCCTGCTGGAGGCTGCCCGTCACCCTGGAGGTGGCCTATGTTGTGCCAACGAGGCGCGTCGCGACCGGAGGGCACGTTGCGAGCGCTGCTCGGATAGCACCACTAGCTGCCGTGCCGTGCCGTGCAGTGCCGTGCCGGGAGCACACCGGCCATGGGGCAGCAGCCGGGCCATTGTGCATCCCGCCCGCCCCGTCGGGGGCCGGGCAGCAGCGGCAGGGCGGGCGGCTCCGAGCCGCGCTCCAATGGGCAGGGGGGGGCCGGGCAGAGTGTCCCGCCCCTGCCCGCGTCCCTATAAGTGCCGGGAACCGAAGGGCTTGCACACGGCGAGCTGAGCCGAGCCTCTGTGGTGCGGCTGGAGCGCGGAGCCGCTGCCGCCGGAGCCCCGGATCGGTGCGTACCCGTGCGGGCGGAGCCCGCTTCCCGGGGCAGGTGCGGGGACTCGGCGGGGAGCGGAGCCCGGAGCTTGGAACCCGGAGCTTGGCCGTGGAACCCGGAGCTCGGCCGGCCGTGGACGTGCAGGCGGCGCCTCGGCTCCCAGGGAGGGTGCAGCGCGGTGCCTTCGTACCGGGGCGAAGGTGGGGGGAGCTCCGCGATCCTCGTTCGGAGCCGGCTCGGACGGGAATGGGAAGCGGTGCCGTCCCCGGGAGCCTTTGCCCTGAGTCGTGTGTCGCTTTGCAGGGGCCTGGAGCCATGGCTGAGCACATGATGATGTCCATGAGCCACGGTGGCACCGGGCTGCAGAGCTACCGCATGGGGGTGAGCGGGCTGCAGGGACCCCCGCAGCATGGGCAGCATGTGCTGAGGACGCTGCCGGCTGCCGCTCAGATGATGCCCTACGGAGGGGCTGGCATGGATGGCGCCATGAGACCGAGACCCAACCTCAGCGGACAGACGGGGCACCACCAGATGCAGAACGCGATGATGTTCAATGGCCCCGGCCAGCAGCAGCAGTACATGGGGCCCGTGGGCACCCAGCAGCTAATGGCTAGCATGCACCTACAAAAACTCAACACCCAGTACCAGGGCCACCCCCTGGGTATGAGCAACGGGCCCATGGGAGCTGCTGCCCAGCAGTACAGAGTGGGGCCAAGCCAGCACCCGGGTATGCAGCACATGCCCTCACCGGCGCTGACCTTGAACGTTATGGACACCGATCTCATAGATGAGGAGGTCTTGACATCCCTTGTCCTGGAACTGGGGTTGGACCGGATTCAGGAGCTGCCAGAGCTATTCTTGGGACAGAACGAGTTTGACTTCATTTCAGACTTTGTTAGCAAACAGCAACCCAGTGCCATCAGCTGTTGAGGGGCTTCGAGCTCCTCCTTGTGTCTTGGTGGTTTTATTTCTAACTTCCTCCTCCACCTGCCATCCTCCTCCCTTCCCCTGCTTTGCCCTGTCCTGGATTCCCGAATTCCCCAAAGAGACAATCATTGGACACTGGCTTGCAATGGATTGCTTTTCTCTTCTGTGTGGGTTTTGTTTGGTTTTTTTTTCTGTGTGGGAGTTCCTAGGAAGGGGCCGTGTACCCCAAGCAGCAGATCGAGAGCTCTTGCTGTAGAGCTGTCTCTAAATGGCATTAACAGGATTTCTGGCTTAAGTAGAAATAATGGACTTACGACTTTCCACAACCAGGCTTTGAGTCAGGAAGCGCTGGGCAGCTGGCGGCCCTGCCAGTAGCTGGATTTGCTCAAGGATTCTGTGGTGACAGGGAAGTTCAAGGATCCCCCCAAGAGAGGATTGTCTTCCTGGTGCATGGTTTGAACCAGTTTCCCCTCGCAAACATGGGTGGGGTCAGATCTTTGTTGGGACTTTTTACTGTGACAGTAACTAGGTCTTCAGTGGTGTCTGTTCAGCTCGGGAAGGGGGCATTTGCCCCCCAGCAGGCTCTTTTTTTTTTTTTCTAACTGGCTGAGCAAAATAAAGTATGCCTTGGGGAAGGGTGTGCGTGTGCCTAAATGTTCATCTCCGTGGAACTTCGGCTCTCTGACCTGTACAGCTAATCAAGTGTAAAATTTACAAAGTGTTTTGAGATTGATTCAGGCATAAGGCTTAAAGCTGCAGTCTATCTCCACTTTTTTTTTTTTTCCACCTCTGAAACCAAATAAAGACCATGTAACTGTATATTCTAGATCGAACCTTATTTATTTTCCTACAATTATTTATTTGCAAGGGCTTCTTTTGTTATTTGGCTTTGGGACTGCTGGGAAGGATGCAGGGAGAGCACTGCAGCTTTAAGATGTTGGCTTTGAGCCTGGGATAGTTTTCAAGCTGTTCTGCAGTCACTTCAACCCCAGATCTTTATGCTGAACGCATAGGACTGTAAATCCAACACCTCTCTGAATGTGATAAAGATGACTCGATTTCGAATTCCCTTCTTCAGAAAAGGTTAAATGTAAAAGCTACTGGGATTTTGTTTCCTCCGCTGTCTCTTGTTTCCAGGCTCTGTGGAAAGCTCTCGTTAACTCCTAGTTGCTGCTGCCCCCTGCTGCTGCCGGCTCCTGGCAGCTGTCACTCAGCCGAGTGAGAATGTACAGATGAATTTACGAATAAAAGCTGAAATATCTGCAGTGTGCATTTGTTTAGTGCTCATCTCTGGCCCAGGTGTGAAGCACTGGGGAGAAGTGTTTTCTGAGCTCCCAGCAGTGGGCTGTGGATCCAGTAACCAGTGCACCCCCCCTCCCCCAACACTTGAGGTGTAAGGATTGTGTTTCTTGTTTAAAGCTTGGACTCAGTCAGTCAGTCTGTGGCAGAGAGGATGAGATGCTCCTACTGGGGATGGAGCTGCTCTCTTGCAGGGTGGCTGCTCTTGCTTGCAGTCCTAAGGCACTTAGACAAGGGGCTGGTGACTCCTCGCTTCTTTCAGACCAAGGGCAGCTCTGCTAGGGGGGCTACACTTCTAAGAGAGCTCTCTGCTGTACTTTTCTATGCCACAAAGGTTCTAAAAGTGAAGACAGCCTTTGATCTATTCTTCCAGAGCCTAGGCTTTTCTTTTTAAAGGGTTCCCAGCCAGTCCGGAATATTTTCCTGTGTCCCTTTCCTGCCCTGTAGCCTTGAGGCTGTGGGTGCTCACAGTGGAGTGGCTGCATCACTCTGACCACACTTTGGATTGCCTGTCAGTGTCCCCTGGCCTTGTTCCTCGCACAACTCAAGAGCAGTTGTTAAAAGGTCTGTCCTTTTGGTGGTTATGCCTGTGCAATATTGAGAGCTGGTCAAAAAGTAAGCAGGAGCTTGTGCTGCAGGTGGGAGAGCCCTGTTTGAGCTGTCAGATGTGTGGTGATGGGCTGTCTGAGACCTGGAAGGGCTTTTCTTTCTCTGTGCATGTGTGGAATAGCAGATGGCTTGGTGAGCGGGTTGTGGGTAAGTGAAGAGTTGGCATTTGGATTTATTCCTCAAAGTAGCTGTTTGTTCCTCAAGTCAGCACATTCTAGACTCGCCTGTGGATGTTGGGAGTGCAGGCTGTGTGACATGCCATGGTGACCTACCCTCCCAGCTACCAGTGGGACAAGCTGTCTCTGGCCCACAGATGCAGGATTGGCAACGTCAGCAATTTCTGCAGAGGTTTCACAAGAATTCTTTCTCTTTAAGAAGCATTGGAGGCAAACTGGACAGAGGATTGTGTCTGCACCCTCCTGGAGGGCTGGCCAGTGTGCTGGGAATGGGGCTGTTGATTTAAGTTAGAGCAAGGGAGCTGATATTAGCAAAGATGTGGAGTGACTGGGGTGTCACAGTCAGGATTTTCTTGGCAGTCTGTCCTAGCAGCCTCAGTTGAGATTATTTCATTGTTGTACTTCATACAAATGCAAACTTCAGAGCAGGAACAAACTCCTCGGGTGTTACCTCTTCATTTGCCCCCAAAATGCTGTTAACTGTGGTCAGTCTCTGTGATTTCCTGCATAACCCAGCACAAAAACACAGTTTCTGCTACAGGCCTATTGCTTCTGGCTGGGATAGACTGGGTGAGTCCAGTGGCTACCCCCTTTCTAATGCTTTCTTGCTTTAGGTGCTGTGGGGACCACCCCTCCTCACGCTGCCTGCTTTGTGTGCCTTGCCTTGGGCATGCAGGGCTTGCTGCAGGAGCAGCATGAGCTGCAGCTTGGGTGGCTCTAGTGCTCCCTCTCCTCAGTGCAGCCTCCCCTGGCAGGGCAGTTGGCACCACACAAGTGAGAGGTGCCAGGTGGCACAATGGGGTGACCTGGGTCTGCAGGTGAGTTTCTCAGAGTCATCCAAGCCAGCCAAAAATGTAACAGAGTTGAGATCTGCTTTTTCCCATCTGACACTGACCTCCTCAGCCAGCAGCAGGCAGAAGAACAGCAGGATGCTGTTCCAAACCTGCAGTCAACAGCTGAAGGGGCATGCCAATTGTCTGGGAGCTTTAGAGGACAGAAGTGAACTCCTCCCATGGAGAGTTTGGGTTTACAGATAACTGCTGGGGAGCACCTCACCTCTAGACACTGAGAGTCTGTCTCTGGTGCTGGGGAAGAAGGAAGGTTCTCCAGCCCCACTGCCTTCTCCAGAGGGGTGGCTGGGACAACCACTTCACCTGGGTGATCCACTGTGACACTACAAGTAGACTTTGTAGCTGTTCTTGGGAAGATCAGGTCTTGAGGCAGCCTCTGGGAGCATGTGAGGGTGAAGATGCAGAAAGACAGGGCGTTCCTCTGCATCCCCATCTGTGTCCACAGTGCTCACATGGTGAGGAAGTTTGACAATAGGGTTTGATGATTCAGAGTAGCAAAGGTGACAGTTTGAGTGGAGAGCTGGTGAGGGATCTGCTAATCGTGAGAGACTGGGTAATAGAATGGCTGGTAAACATGAAATTGTATCTGGAATGTAGATCTTTAGTGACTTCACACAGTCCTAGGCACTAAACTAGCTACAGTCACCTGGAAAAGGCCAGGAGAATCCTGGGCTTCATCAAAAGCAGCATGGGCAGCAGATCCTACCCCTCTGCTCTGCCCCCCTGAGACCTCAGTGGAGCCCAGCCGTGTCCAGCTCTGGAGTCCCCAACACAAGAAGGACATGGAGCTGCTGGAGCAGGGCCAGAGAAGAGCTGCAAAATGATCAGAGGGCTGGAGCAGCTCTGCTGTGAGGACAGGCTGAGAGAGTTGGGGTTGCTCAGACTGAAGAAGAGGAGGCTCTGGAGGGATCTTCCAGTACCTGAAAGGGGCTGTAAGAAAGCAGGGGAGGGTCTGTTCACTAGGGTTTGTAGTGACAGGACAGTGGGTAATGGCTTTCAGCTGGAAAAGGGGAGATTTAGGTTAGATATTAGGAAAAAAAATCTTTAATCTGAGGGTAACAGATCCGTGGAATGAGCTGCCCAGAGAGGTGATGGAGGCCCCATCCCTGCAGACATCCCAGGCCAGGCTTGAGGAGGCTCTGAGCAGCCTGAGCTAGTTCGAGATGTCCTTGCCTTCCAACCTAATCCATTCTATGCAAACATCTTGAATTACTATGAAAAAACTCAGCTTTGCTGTTCAAGAGGAGCCAGACAAGCAAAGGGAAGGCCAGGCATCATCAGGAGGGGAATAGAAAGTAGAATTCAACAGTGAATGCCCTATGGTATCAATAGATAATTCAGATGCATCCTGTGCACTGCCCACGCTAGCAAATTGTCCAAAATTCTGGTTTGTTCGTCAGAAATATGGCAATGTACAGCTAGAGAAAGAGGAAGCAAGCGAGGCAGAGAAATGTTTCTCAAAAGAATCCCCAAAAGAGACCAGGACTCCTCAGTCAGGGAGAAGTCTGGAGCTTTATAGGAAAGCCAAAAGGGGAAGGTGACTAGGGAATTCTTTTCCCCAGGTAAAATGGGGATATGTGTTGATCTCTGCAAATTTAGGTGGCAGGAGCCAGGTTCAAACTCAAGTGCATGCAATGTGAAGCTCAGTGAAACTCTGACAGCATGGGAAATACAGGAACACTCCTGGAGGAAGGTGAGCTCCTCTGTATGAATAAAAAGCCATTGACTGTTGTGAGCTGCTCCAGAGAAGCAGCAGAGGCCATCACTCTGTGCCACTGGACCTGCAGGGGTCACTTCCCCTTGCACACTGTGTGCATCACCCTCCCCTGTGTCCTGTCACCACCCTGCTTCGAAGAGCCTGGGCTGGAAATGAAAAAGGTTCAGAGAGGGGCAGCCAGGGTGATCAAAGCTGTGGGGCTGTCTGTGTCTCAGGGCCACTGCCCACAGCTCTTCATAGAATCACAGAATCACTTGGCTGGAAGAGACTTTTAAGGTCATCAAGTCCAGCCATTAACCCTGCACTGCCAGGGTCCCTAAAACCCTAAACAATGTCCCATGGCCCCCAGCACCACATCCACACAGTTTTTAAACACCTCCAGGGATGGGGACTCCACCACCTCCCTGGGCAACCCATTCCAATGCCTGACCACCCTCTCTGGAAAGAACTTTTTTCTGCTATCCAGCCTAAATTTCCCTTGGTGCAACTTGCAGCCATTGCCCCACGTGCTGTCATCTTTAACTAGGGTGAAGAGGTCAACCCCCACCTCCCTACAACCTCCCTTCAGGTAGCTGTAGAGAGCAATAAGGTCCCCCCTGAGCCTCCTCTTCTCCAGACTAAACAATCCCAGCTCCCTCAGCCTATCCTCATAGGAGAAACTCTCCAGACCCTTCACCAGCTTCGTTGACCTTCTCTGAACTCTCTCCAGTACCTCAACATCCTTCTTGGAGTGAGGGGCCCAAAAAATTCAGAAAGGATCTGAGAAGAGATGCAGTTTTCAGTCTTCTTCCCCTGCAAGCAGCAAGGCGTCGAAGGAGATTGGCAAGTGGCAGGTTCAGAGAAAATGAAAGGAGGTGGGGATGTCCAGAGAAGCTCCTGGAAGAGAAATCCATGATTTCTCTCTAAGTGTATAAAATTACATCTGGTTCAGGAGGCTACAAGAACAACAGAGTTAAGGACTGGAAACCTGGTCAAGCATGTGCTTGCCTTCTGCTTGTGTTCTGCTGAAGACATCTCCTGAGGACAAGCTGGAGGCAGGATCTGGAACTGTGGGGGCTTCTGACCTGTCCCAGGACACCACTCAGGCTGCAGGATGTGGTTGGTGCTGAGACACTTGGCTTTGAGGAGAAGATAGACAAGACCTGGGAAAAAAATCACCTTAATAAAAAGATCTTGTGTCTAAGTTGGGAAGTCTTTGAGCTACAGCTCAATGCTGGAGAGTGAACTGGGAAGAACCATGACAAATATGCCAGCATCTCTGCTTATGCTCCCTGGGAACCTGTGGTTTGACCAAGCCTGGGGGTTACTCATGTGCACATGTACCTGCCCTCACTATCCTAACTGGAAATGTGGGGACAAACCAGAGCAACACTCACAAAAATAGCCAGAGGCCATTTGCAGCCAAAGGGATTGAGAACCTCAAGTGAGAACTGCCAGGGCAAGTGAACCCAAAAGCCCATCCAGCCCAACCTGTTCTCTGGGATTGGGTGAGGGAGGGAACTGGAGAAATGGAGACTGTACAGGGTCCTGCTCATGCTGCTCTTTCACATCTTTCAGAAAGTAGTGGTCAAAGGAGTTTGAAGCCACATATTATGTTCTTACCATGATAAATACCCTGCCATGGAACTACACCCTCTATACCTGCAGCTGCTTTTTAATTCATAGGTAGGTTACTTCAGCAATATCTTGTGCCAGTGAAATCCACAAGGGAGTTATGAAGATATAATCAAGCCCTTCATAAGAAGCTTAAGCTCTGTAAGCTCCTCTTCTATTAAAACCTGTCACCCACTCACTTTGTTGGGTGTCCCTTTTGTCCTAAGCATTGCTTGGTCACCTTTTCCACACCAGTAATGATTTTATAGCTCCTGAAATGGTTCCCTTCTGAGTGTCTTCCCATTCCAGAACAACTTTGTGCTGCAGATCACCTTTTTCTGTCCTGTCTCTAGTTTATGGGATGGTGGAGGGAACAGTGCTGGTTTAAGCCATAGATGTGTCAGGGATTTGCCCAGTGCTGTAATTAGGTCTGGTTGTTCTGAATTTCAAACATGCAGCACAGAACCACAGAAAGATTTAGACTGGGAGGGACCTTTGGAGGTCACTCAATCCAATCTCCTGCTCCAGGATTGCAGGTGCTCAGGGCCTTACCCAGTCAGATTTTGAATACTTCAGAGGATGTGATTTCTCCAGACCCTCGTTCCAATGCTGACTGCTCTTATTTCTTTCTTAATTTCTCTCTTTCCAGTTGGTTGCTGTCTGGCACAGGGCCTGACCTAATGTTTTCCTGTATGCAGGAACTCCAGATATCTCTCCAGGGGATGATATTGTACCTGTAGCCACCTTTTCATGTCCTGCAAGGCTCCCCTCTCCTGTGAGCACTCCTGGCCTAGGAGATGGTGGATGGCCACTTCTCCAGGTAAAATACAAGTGCAATTGTTGCCTAAATACCCACGTTCCTAAAAGCTGCACCCCAGCACCACCTGGTTCTCCCCCCAGCTCATTGTCCCATCCACACTACAGCTGCCAACTTACACAAACCAATGCCACCCTGGCACGGGACATTCCTCCCTCTTTGCTGCTCACAGCCTGGCACAACACTCTTCCTCCCTGACCCCCCATCTGTGGTCTTTCCTCCCCGTGCCCCTCCACCCTGGCCACAGCAGCTTCAGGAGGCTCTCCCTGGGAGATTCTGGATGGCTTCCATCATCTGACATGTATCCAAGGAACAGGCAATCAGACTTGTGACATTCAAGGTCACACTCTCCTGAGCTCAAGGCTGGATTTCATTTTAGTCTTAGGGCTCTGTTTCTTTATCATTCTTTCAAGCCTTGTATCTCTGGGTTTGCATTTGCCTCAGAAGTTTGGAGTGAGGACTCCCATCTGTTCCTCCTCTCTGGGCTGCCAGGCCTCTTCATCTTGGGAGCTCAGAGTTTCTGCATCCTTCTTCTTTCAGATCTTTAGAAAAATCTCTCTGAGGTTTCTTGCTCATGAAGTAGCAGGAGTAAGCCTTGTTCTGCTTCTCTGCAGCACGTTTCTGGGGGCAGTTTGTTCCTCCTGAATGTGGCCAGAATGAGAATACAGTTTGCTCTTGAGACATCTTGACTTTGCTTGCGAGTCCTCTGGACTACCACAGGGGTGAGGAATTTTACAGTTTACCTCATTCTCAAACTCCAAAAGCACTGTTACTAAGAAATGCTCAGTTTCATCTTCTTAGCTGTGAGAGAACTGTCTCAGATGTGGTTTTCTCCTCTAGTCACACTGTAATTGCTCCTAGTCAGATACTAATGTCTTGTAAAAATAAAACTGTGGCTGTGCCTGATGTGATCCTGTGCAGTTCCCAAGCCAAATCACAGGAACTGCCTCAAAAGACAAGCTGGCTTCTAAGGACACCCCCCACACAAAGCATGGCACCACATCTACAGCAGGGTTTAATGCAGTGCTCTGCATATTAGCTCCAGTGCTGTCTTACAGGTAAGTCCTTCCTCATGTCTCAGCTCCTCAGGTATATGGCAACAAGCAGAGGCAGGAATGAACTGTGGGACTGATGCCTCCCAAGGAATACACTATCCCACCACCCCTAACTCCATCAAACACTGCACTGAACCCTTGCCTGCTAGCACACACACACACACACACACACACACACAAGACTGTTTTGGATAAAAGAAGCCCACAGCAAACGGATGACAAAGAGCCTCACAGCCTCCACAAAGGGCAAAATCACTTTGGCTTGGTGTGGGATTGCAGCTTCAGCCCCAGGGCACCACTCAGGGCATCCCATTTACCAAGTGCTTTTATTGTTCACAGCAGAAACCTGAGTTAACCCTGGTTACATGAATGCCAGAAACATCTCTGTTGTTCCCTCTTTCAGATCCTTGGGTCACTGGCACCTGCTGATCTGGAGATCACCCTCATGGTGTTTCCCTCGGGAGAGAAGAAGACTCAGTGACCTCTTCCAAGGCGTAGATCAAAGCCCGTTCCTCAGGTCCTTAGAAGCTCCAAAGTCCTCTCTTGGCATGTCCTGCTTCAGGCATGTAGTGAGTATCACTGAGTATCAGCTCTCTCCTGGGTGGTGCTGAGGTTGGAACAAAAGATAGAAGCTCTGCTTCCATATCCAGCCTTGATGCAGAAGCTCCCAGTGGGAGACAAAAGGTGCTCTCTGTCCTACTCCTGATGTTTCTAAGTCAGTGTAAGTGAAGCCACACAAATTTTGGGTCACTTGCCAGAGAGCCATGGCAGCTGAAACATACTGAAGCCAGCCTGACTTTCCCTTTGCAAATTATTCATGATCAGCTCACGAGTCCCCTGTTTTCACCTGTAATCAGAGTTCCTGAGCAGCAACTTCATGTCACAGTGAGTTTCCAGACACTTCCAGCCACATCAAGCTTTGCCAGCCAGCAAGAAGAACCAAGGGAGACAAAGCTGGCCCAACACAATGGCCTGCAGCACCTTCCCATCTCCAGCAGTAGACATTGCTATTAAGAAGTGATTTGCTGCAGTTAACCCCTGTTCTGTCTTACTTTGTAATGTCACTCTCTTTCCAGAGCACACTGCTCCAGGTAAGATACCTACCTCTGTGGGCAGAGTTTGCTTTCTGAACATCACACATGTTCTCCAGCTGGTGCTTAAAAGTAACCATGGCACCTCCCTGCAGGTGAGGAGAGGGAGCAGGGCTAGAGTCCAGTGAGTGGGCAGCATTGTTGTTGGGCTGCTCCCAGTCCCAATGCTGGTGTCACCATCTCCTCAGCTTCCAGAGCCCCAGAGTGTGTGCTTAGGGTTCAGACAGTCTTGCAAGGAAAATAGTCTGTTGGTTTGGTAAATTCTGCTGAAGATTCAAAACAAGGCATGGGACAAAAGGAATTACAGTGCACACAGCCACCCTCCACAAAGCTCATGCCATGTGCTGGCAGATTCATCTTAAGCAGATGACAGCAGACAGCCTGTAAGAAATAGCAGCATTCCCAGAGCTACAGGATGCAGCAGACATCAAGTAAAGTTCTGGATTTCTTTGAAGGAGGAAGGTCTAAAAGAGAATTTATTAAACTTTAAAATAATGTCTGTTGTTTGCAGTTTCTCAACAGACTTGTCAGGGACCAGGAGGAGGACTGTCCATCAGCAGTGCTGCTGTTCAGATGTGATTTAAGGTATTCTTGGGGTCTGCCACAGCTGGGCATATAAGAAAGGTTCAATAATTCTTATATAGCTAGAAAGGTTTGATTGGGAACCTGAAGGAAATGTATTACAGATGATCCTATTACCTTCTAGATTTGACCTTATAAAGCTCATGAAAGATGAGGTCCAGGGAAAACATCCAGCCAGGGTGAGGTTTAGGTTGTGTATAAGGAAAAATGTCTTCACAGAAAACGGTGCCCAGGGCAGTGTGGGAGGCCCCATCCCTGGAGGGGTTCCAAAGCCATGGAGATGTGGTGCTGAGGGTTAGTGGTGACCTTGCAGTGCTGGGTTAAGGGTTGGACTTGATGATCTTAAAGGTCTCTCCCAACCATAACAATGCCATGGTTGTATGAATTCCCTGCACTCAGAAACACCTCAGTGCTCAGACACACAGCATGCAACAAGCTCCTCCTGCTGCCTCTGCAGCCACCACGGCTGGGCTTAACCTGCCACACCAGCAGCAGGACAATAACCAGGCAACAGGTTTGTGCTGGGAAATCAGTGTGAGAAATAGGTAACTCCTCCCTGCTATTAATGATGCACCAAATGAACCTTGGAGTCACAAAAGGGCAGATTTGGCCCTTTGCAAAACATGGACTCTGCAGGTAGACCTGATACTCAGTAAAAGGCAGTGACCAGGCTTGGCGTGGGGAAAAACTGACACAGATCTCTGACTGGGCACAAAATGAGGTGCCCTCTGACTGCACCATCTCCAGCAGTCTGGACAAAGCAGCAATGCTGTGGGGGCAGGGGTAGCTCAGCTACAGGCCACCACAGCTCATCTGCATGTCCCTGTGAATCCAGAGGAGCCATCCCAGGCACAGGTGGATGGATGAGGCTCTGAAAGCACCAGCTGCTGGCTTGCTGGCTCCATGTTTCATCTCTCTTTTGGGTCACCTCTCTGTATTCTCAGGTCTCTGGATCATGGGAAGGACACCACAGTCAAGATGAGCAATGCAGGGGGGCTGGGCATCAGTGCCCAGCTGCAGGAAGGTGTGCTGGGGCTCCTGAGGGTGCCACTGCAGAGCACTCATGGGAAGAAGTCCCACTTTGCTGAACCCAAGCCCCTAGTGCAGGAGGGATTCCCAGGAGCTTCCACATGTGCCTGCATGAATGGGGATTAGGGAAAGCAGCTCTTTGCTAAATCCCAGTAATATTCCAGAGACAAAGGACTAAGCCCACAGTAAAAGCTTTGCAAGTGACTGCTTTTGCAAGCGTCTGATCCCAAAGCATTCCTGGTGCAGCCTGTGCCCTGGGGGAATGGGAAAGAGGCAGTGATCTGCCCTTCAAGCCTTTGGCAATCCACCGTTGATCAGCAAGCTCAGAAGGTTGTTCTAAGGCCCCTCTCCCCCCAGTATTGGAATGCTGAGGGGCTCTTCTGGGGCATGTGGCTGTTGATGGCACATTACAACACCCATCATTTCTGATGCTGGTTGCACTCGGCCGTTAGGTTGCTTCATAGTTGCTACACCAAGGTATGGACCAAGTCCTGCTTTTCCTGTTTCAACTGTCAATACAAAAGGCAGTTGATTGCAGGGCACTGTAGTGAGTTGAGAAAAGTTTTGACAAGTGAGCCAAGTCCTGCTGCCAGTTGTATGTGTGCAGCTCAGAAGCACTGCACCCTTAGAGTGTGCAGGGGGCTGTGCTGCATCCTGCAGCCTTCCTGGGGAAGATTATTTCCTTTCCAGATTTGCCAGAAATATCCCTGACTTCACATTTCCAGGGAATTCTGCAAGTTCAGCCTGCTACAAAAGTCCATCACCTGCTGCTCATGACAACTGAAATATTGAGGGGTGAAGAAACCTCAATTCACAGAATCACAGAATCACAATTCCACTGTTTTCTGATCTTCTACCACTCTGGTGACTCAGCCACACGTCCATCCTCTGGTGTGCAGAGCCAGGCTGAGATCTGGCTCTCTGCATAGCTGGAGAGCCCCTTTGTCTGCCTTATCCTCCCCTGATCCAGCACCAAGACAAACATCAGAATGAAACAGAGGGGGTTATTCCATGCTGTCATTCTCAGCTGAACCCCTGTGTACTGTTTTGCTGGGCACACTGGTAATTGTCTTCTTTGGTGGTGTGACAACAAAACATCCCTACACAATTAATGTAGGTAAAACCCTAAGAAAGGTATCCCATGAAGATGAGATTTGAAGATGCCCATTTCTCTCCTCTGACAGGAAAGGAGAGATGGCTAAAGCTTAAAGGCTGTGTTTTAGACATCTTGGAGCAGACAAATCCCACCTGAAGTGCATGCATGCAGCAGCTGGGAAAGGTACAGCTGAAACTGCTGATTATTTCTGCCTGTACACGAGGGTCACCCCTTGGCACAAGCACGGCTGGTTCCTGTGTTAGAGCCACGACTGCCACAGATGACTCCCATGCAGAGCCTTTGCAAGATTCCAGGGCTGTGAACATCACCAACTGCATGGCCAAGGTGGTTAGGGCTGAATTAGATACTCATTGGAGTTTGGTAACTCCAAAGCTGTAGGTGCCATAGGGTGCCTCCAGCAGGCAGTCAGCAGAGATCTGCTGTCTGCTTCTGGGTGAAGGTGAATTGAAGGCAGCAAAAGAGAAGCTGCAGGAGTCCCTGCCCCCTTGCAAGAGAGCTCAGCACGACAGGCTGTTATAAATAGCCAGTTTCAGGAAAAGGCATTTTCCGTTCTGGTGTCAGTTTGCTAAAGAATAAACAGCTTCCAGAGATAAAAAAACCCCAACCCTCCTTATCTTCCCAGCATGCAACCCCCTGCCTCTGCCTCCTGCACTCTGCACGCTCAGGCATTCGTGGCACTGCATGGGCTGGGGTCCCCTGGCCTGGCAGGTGTGATGAAGGGGGACTTGTGTTTTGTTTATTGAAAGGATCAGTTTTGTTCCCTGATGAATTGGATTCGTGCAGTCTTTGTTGTTGTGACCCGCGGTTTTGTGTGGCCCCTATGAGGAGGTCTGTGTTTGCCGGGTATGTCTGTGTGTTTGCCTGGCGAGCATCGAGTTCCAGAAACTTCGGAGCCAACACCAAAGACAGAAGAAGATCACCGGGCAGAAACCATCGCTAGCAACGACGGAGCACATGCGCAGAGCAAGTGACCCACTCTAAAAGAGGGACTGGAAAGCTACTGAGTGCGGCAGCCGGCAGAGCAGAGCCCCCCCTGTCGCCCAGCGCTGATTTTTGCCTTTACCTTGCCTGCTGTAATTAATAAATTCTAATTTGGTTATATCATATGTTAGTGTGCTGTAAATCTATCACAACAGCAGAGCTGGGAGCAGGGGGAGGGAGCTGGCAGCTTGTGTTCTGAGCACAGGGCTGCTCCACCCAGCAGCACTGCATGGGAATTTCTGTAAGGACTCAGTTTAAGTCGAAGCAGGTCACCAGGTGAAGAAGCAGATCACCCTGGTAAAGACACCATTTCTGGACCCCTGGTACTTTCTGAAAAGCACAGCCTGACATTAGATTTTTTTTTTTTTCCTCATTCCTGGGAGCCCAGAACTATTTCGATGCCCAATGGAAGGGTGGGAAGTGGGACAAGAGTGTTTTTTTCCATAGGGTGGAAGGGAGGCAAAGCCCTGGGGGTAGCTGGGTCTGCTGCCATGCCAGGGCATTGAACTCAGCTCTGTAGTAGTCAGCAGGGTAAGGGCACAGAGAAGAAATCTGCCCTCCCCACCCCAGCGCGGCTGTGCTCAGGTAAGGAGGGTCCCTGGGGTGCTGGGGGCTGATTGCTCAGGGACCAGCAGTGGTGACAGCATCCCCCTGGCGTGGGCACCGCTCAGCAGCCGTGGCACAGAGCCAGCGAAGGCAGGAAAGGTTCCCCAGAGCCCTGGCACCCAGAGCCACCCAGGAACTGCCATAGGGTGCTGCTGCCCCCGGATGGCTCCGGCTGAGAACCGCAGCCCAGTTCAGACCGCGCTGGGACAACTGGGTGCTGTGGGGTGGGGAGGGGTGGTCCTGAGTTTCAGACAAGGGGGGCAACTTTGCAGAAGCTGGTGCTGGCCCCTCCATCCCGCAGTCCTGCTGGTTGCTCCAGGGCTGTAGATAAGACACCTCCACATTTCCTACCCTCAGGAATCGGAGCCAGGGCCTGGAAACTTCTCCTTGCTGAAGCAGAACAGGCTGTAAGCACATCAGTGTGATGGGGATCCCCCCAAAGCTATTTCTGTTGCTTTAACTCCTTCTGCAAAACTCCTTTTCTGCCCCATGAGCTCCCCATGTCCTGTCTCCCCATTTCCGCTGGAGCAGGAGCCAATCCTGGTCCACCAGGTTCTGCTGCAGGCTCTGCTCCTGCACCAGCACTTCATGTGTTGGCCATCTCCTGCCCCCTCCCCCTCAGCAGGCACTGCAAGTGCCTTCAGATGCCTGCTGTGTTCTGCCCCCGGGGCATCTGGGCATGCCAGGGACTGGTAGCGTGGCCCAGCCACTACAGCAGCACATCCCAAGTTTGTGCACCTATGGCCAGAGGATGGCTGTTCTGTAGTCAGAATCAGAACTGAGCTGGCCCACAGCTCCTTTCTAGCTCTGCCACAGGCTTCCTGAGCAGTCTTGGGCAAAACATTTCCCTTCATTCCAGTTTCCCAGCTGCTCAGTGATGCCCAGTCCATGTTTCATAAAAGCCTCATGATCACAGTCCCTGTCTCAGATACCACAGGTGTGAGCTGCACAATAACTCCTGCCACAAGCAGAAGCAATTTGCCATGAGACACTTCTTTAGAGACTACCCACTTTTCTGTGTGCAGCACAGTGGCCCTTTGAAATCTGCTGAAAGCCTCTCTGGATAATTTTATGCTCTCATTGTCACCTATCCTTTAGCTAAGCATCCCCCAGTGACTTCCGACAGCAGTGAGTTCTATAGGCCAATTCAGAATTTCTATCAAACCTTGTTCTTGCTATGAAATAAAATATAGGTGTTGTTGAAAAACCGGTGGCTAACCAATTTTTTCCACTGTCCCACCTGCTTCCCAGCCCCATGACTGGTGGTGTGCAGATGGAGCTGCACTGCTCCAGGAGCACATGTTCCTCTGGGTCTTCAGGCAACCCCCACCTCCCAGTCTGCAGCAAGTACTGTCATGCAGTCTGTGCAAGGTTTTCCAGTATCAGGTACTTTGCTGGCTTGAACGGTGAAGCTGTACCACATCACTCTACAGATGCTCTTGGTTTGCCAGCTATGGATATTCAGGTCTCATCCTTGGTTTGCCATT
>JAOEGS010022890.1:2283-22358 GCA_025447755.1 Corythornis vintsioides
GCGAGAGGTGGGCAAGGAGGAAAGGAGGAAGGAAGGAAGGAAGGAAGGAAGGACGAAAGGAAGGAAAGAAGGAAGGAAGGGAAGGACTACATTATCTGTATGGCAGCTCAGAACACCAAAGCCCTGAATTCAGTGTTCCCAGTCAATGATTAGCACAATGCAAATGCTATAAACATATTTTAAATAAAACCAACAATAATTTGACAAAAATTCATAGACATTTTAATCATAACCATGTGCAGAGGGTGCCTACTTGTTATATGTATGTATTTAGTTGGAGGTACATGTAGTTCAAGTAGATGACACCAATGCATTTTATAACTGTTCTCCTTATAGCTTTTAGACAGAAATCTTACTCTGATAATAAAACTGTATTTTAACACATATCTTCACACTGAGTAGTGCCTTGTCCTCTGCAAATTTGAACTGGTAAGTCATCATGTTATAATTGCTTTGAATGGGTTTGGGGTTTGGTCCCCTACTAAAGTCTCACTAATATCAATATGTTTTTTGCAAAGAAAGGTTTTACTCAGCATAAAAAACTATTTTATTTATCATTATAATACATTATTAGCCTATTTTTAAGTATAGTTTTAGTCTGAAATGACTAATGTTAATAAGAATGTGCTATTCTTAATGGGACTTCCTCCCTCTTCCCCTGTGCCTTTGTCTGTATCCTTCCTGCATAGTGTAAGGTCTGGTTTAAATGAGCTGGTGCTGTCATTCAGTGTCAGTTGTATTTCACATTGATTTGAATTCCATACCTGTGTAAAACGTGCCCTAGTAGGTGGCACACAAAAAGTCCTACAACAGAGGCCTGTGGCTCGAAGCTACCACCCCCAGCAGAAAGAATAAAGCCAGAAATAGTTTCAAGAAGGAAGGGGCACTTTTGTTGAAGGCAGGGTGAATGCCTGAGAAATGTCATGCTGCAGTCCTTACCTTGTTCTGACCCTGGCCAATGACTAGTTGAGTGTAGCATCAAAATCCTCCTAACGTGCACCTTTTGTAGATGAAAATGAAAATAAGAAATGCCCCTGTGAGACAGTTTGACAAATTATTCCAAATGGCTTGCACATTATTGCATGTGCAGAGGTTTTGTCCCAAAACATATGTATCCCATCAGGCAGAGATGCAGATCACTTCCTCAGTTCCTTCTAAGTCTGTTCTGTGCAGCTCAGCAAGTACCACATCAGTTTTAATGGGCTGACTGCTACAATCCATGTAGAATTTTCTTTCATACCTAACTTCAGAGATATTAGTTGGATCCACATTTTGATTCCTTTCAGCCTACACAACAGCAAAAGAATGCTTCATTTTTCTGCTTTGCTCAGAGCATATATGCTGTAAACAACAGACAAGCTACAACACAGTAGGATGAGCTGTTTTGCTTGTGTTCTTGCCTAGACTGGCAGTTTTATTGAAAGACAAAAATGTATTTAAAAAAAATTGGCAATTGACTTGAATGTACAGGAGAGACAGGTACTATAAAGAATCAAGAGATATTTATTAAGAAAAGGTACTATAAATATTTTTATAATGAATGTGTTTTTTCCACTATGATTAATTTGATTTTCAGGATAGAGAAAACAGTATTTTAGTGATGTTCTTTCAAAGAATAGATCGAAATCTGTACTTGCTACAGGAGACAGGAGTGTATATATATGTAGAAATAAATGAAAAAAAAAAAACAAACAACAAGACCATAACTAAAATAAACCAGATTTGCTTGGTGCTTTGGAAACAAAACAATTCATGTGTGCAACTGAAAATAAAATTATAAATGACAGCCAATGGAAGGAAGCTTTTTAGTGACACCTGGTAAGAACTGGTCTTAACTACTGTATCATAAAAAGTGTTCATCACTGCTCTCAACCAAAAAGAAAACAGCAAGTTGATAAATTCATTATTGATTTCACATTAGGAGGTACATATTAGCACAGAGGAATGATGCACAAGATCTATAGAGACTAACAAAATAGAGTGACTTTGATAAATACATGTTAGCACTTCTCAGGGAAAAGAATCAGAAATACAGAATATTCAGTGGGAACAGGAATCTGAAAAATAATGCTCTCAAGTTAGTGAACAGCAATTATATGTGAAATATCATTGCAAAAAATGACAATGCTGCAGTTTGGCAAGGCCTGCAGACATCTGATCACAGAATACAGCACTTCCATGTGGTTCCTGTCCAACCACACATAAAGTTCTGTATTATACCCTCATCCCACTCTAACTAATGAAAAGTTGAAGTCTGAACAAAAGGAAACTGCAGGTCAAAACAAAAGGAATATGCAGCAGTTCATATCACAGCCATAGCATCACTGGCAAGATCTTCATCAGTCACATAGTGGGACTGAGTGTGTCTGCTGCAAGATGATAGGTGACACCAAGGTGTGTGGTGCAGTAGACACACCTGAAGGATGGGATGCCATCCAGAGGGACATGGGCAAGCTTGAGGAGCTGGCCCCTTCGTACTTTATGAGGTTCAACAAGGCCAAGTGCAAAGTCCTGCAACTGAATTGGGGCAATCTGAAGAGGAGGACTTGCAGGTACTGGTGGATAAAAAGCTGGACGTGATCCTGCAATATGTGCTCACAGTCCAGAAGGCCAACTCTATCCTGGGCTGCATCAAAAGAAGCATGGCCAGCAGTTTGAAGGAGGTAATTCTGCTGTTCTACTCCCCTCTGGTGAGACCCCACCTGGAGTACTGTGTCAAGCTCTGGAGTCCTGAGCACAAGAGGGACATGAACCTGTTGGATTGGGTCCAGAGAAGGGCCACAAAAACAATCAGAAGACCAGTATACTTCTCCTATGAGGAAAGGCTGAGATAGTTGGGGGTGTTCAAAGAAAAGAGAGGGCTCTGGGGAGATTTATTGAGGCCATTCAATAATTAAATAGGAACTATAAGTTATATTTGTTTTAAATCAGGTATTTCCAGTCACCAAATCAAACCAAGTCCTATCCCAATCCCTTTAGAGTTATTCCTGTCCATGCTGACTTTTTTCTAGCTATTGGGAGGAGTAGGAGTGGGGGCTACTTCCTATGAGTCCCTAGTGAATTCCTGCTGTTTTCTGCAGAATAATTGGTTTTCCCTATGCAATGTCTTGCAAAATCACTTTGTCTGGGAAAAGATGTATTAAATTTTAGCACCATGGTATATAGATTATCTTTTTTGCATAAACTCAACTGTATTTATAATACAAATCTTTAAACCAGCTTCATTGGCAAGGGGCTGTTATTAGGGAGTCTATCTTTTAAATTTAAACAAGTTCTGACCACTAAACTTACCTTGTGCAAGACATCCTTAGCAAAGTAAACGAGTTTGAAAATTTTGTAGTCTCAAACCATAAAGACATTTTCATTACACTAATTTTATTTAATACAATATGATTTTTTTTCCAGTTTATCAAATGAGTCAGACTCTGTTGCTCCCCTTGGAGCATCACAGGAGAGGTTGCTGCAAGTTTTTATCTTTTTCCCAAGTATAACTAAGTACTGTTTTATACTTTTTTTAACTGACATTCTAAACCCATCAAAAGAAATGTTTATTGGTTGGGTTCTTCTGAGACAATAAGTGGCTATTTGAAAGAGGTATGAAGTCAAATAGTACTAAGATATTGAGGACAAAACCAAATCACAGTCAGTCTGGGAAAGAAGCTCTATTTAGCTAGACAGTTCTGGGATATCTATCAGATGTAGGTCTTGTACTGACATCTGAGGACTCAGGTGTAACACCACACTGCAAATATTAAATATGGTAGTAATTTAATAGAGATAGTAGTAAATAACACCAGAAGAACCTCTGAATAAAAAGGTTTGGCATCTTTCTATATCTAATAGTAGTTGAATGACATTGAGAAGATTTTAGAAATTAATTTCAAGCTAATATTTCCAAATGGAAACAAATGTCATAGTGAAACCATGGATTTAGTGAACAGCAATTATGTCGTTTTCTTACTGAAACAGACTTACTAAATTTGTTCCTCCATGTTCCCTACCAGGGTTCATTCCATTATCTGGTTCCCCTGCATTTCTGTACAATATTACTTGGTGAGGTAGTTAGCATAGGAAGCAAAATTTGCTGCAGCTTTTACTTCACTCCATCAGATTTATTATTAGCAGCCACAGCTACAGATTAAGATTCTGGACCACAACCTGTTATTAATTCAAGCCTTACTGACACCATTAAAATAGGTAAAAAGTTACCATACTTTTACCAGAAAGGTATGAGGTAAATGGTTGTACAGGGCTATTGGCCAACAAATGTTAAAAATTGACCTCTTTTAAAAATATATTTAGAAAAGAACATTGAGGTCCCTCAGGTCATAAATCCCCTAGTCCCCCCTGTGTGGTCCTCTAGCATAAATTAATCAATTCTTATAAAAGCACCTATGAATTAAAGCAGTTTTAAACATAAAACAGAGGTTTGATTACTACTTCTCTATATCTTAGTCACAGCAAAAATGAGGTTAGAGTGTTGGTAATGTTTTCTTGGACTAATAAAGCCATGAATTATTTAACTGTCTAACAAATAAACAGGTCACATTAGCCTTCTGTTATTATTACAACTTGTATCTATTAAAAAAAAAATTTCTCAAAAAAAATAATCACTAAGTGGAGCTCTTTCCTGTGGAAGCTGGTGTATGACAGTACAACTTTAGATCAGAAATCAGGAAACAAAGTACCTTACAAAATTCTGAAACACATGGGTAACTCTTATATTGCTAATTTCTGGAGCCTTCTTCTGAAAAACAGAACAAAACAAATCAAATCATAACCAAACAAAAAAGTCAACCAAAACAAAAAAGTCAACCAAACTAAAAAACCTGAAATATAATTTGCAAAAATGGCTCATCATTTTAGGTTGTCCTTTCTGTAATGACATTAGTTATTATCTGGATTTTTTTTTTTTTTTTGAGTCACCATTAATCTTAAAATTTTTATGATCAGTCAAGGATCTTCACGGGAATTGTAATTCCTGGTCCTTTATGTCACTATCTGCTTTCTGAATCATGCATCTTAGAGAGAATATCTATCAAGGAAATCATTAGAGTGCCTCACACACATGAAGTTTATCAGTTGAAGCTATTTCTGACAAAAATGAAGATTTTTTTGTTTGTTTTGTTGTTTGTTTGTTTTGTTGTTTGTTTGGTTTTTTTTAAATCATCCTGTGCTATTTAAAAGAATAGAATTTGGACTAGAAGCATACATCTCTTTGTGAAAGAAAGCATTTTCTTTGTGGCCAAGAGGTTCTGCTATGCAATGAGCAGAAGGCATTTGACAATTCTGCAATGCGCTGGTTATTTCTTACATAGCTACTTTTTAAAGGTATATTTCTAATTCAGGAAGAAAATACCCAGCAGAAAAATGGCACAGCATCTAGCACCACTTTCCCAACCTGACTTGCAAGGGGCATTTTTCTAAATAGAAAACTCTGCTGCAAGGAGAAAAAAAACCAAATGTGCTTGGATTGAGGAGAGGGACCTCTTCCACCAGGAATTAATTTATTCTTTTTCAGTTACATGCTGTGATCTGAGTTCATGCCTTTGGAAAAAAGCAGTCTGTACAAAACTGTGTGACATGACAACCTTTTTACAGACCTGCTACAACACAGGAAAAAGGAAAAAGTAGGAAGGAAAAAGTTGGAAGAAGGAAAAGCCAACTAACTATAGGGCAGGGTAGGGGGAAGCAGCGCCAAACAGCATTATTGGTTTTAAACAATATTCGGAAACTCATCTGTCCAAAATAGCAAAATACATCATCTTATACTAATTTTAAAATATTCACAGTTATTCATAATATTTTACTAATTAAGGGCCAGCCTACAGGCACATTGTGACATGGATTTTTATTGTTTATCACACTTTTCCTACCTTACACATTTGAGAACTACAAGCCACAGGTCCTTTTGCTCTTGTTTTAATCCACTACCACCACAAAAATCTCTGCTAAGCTGTCACTCTTCTTCCAGTTAACTTAAGGAGGTTATAAATGACAGAGGGGAGGGGACCAGCCCAGCCCACTTCTGACACAAATTGTCTAGTTTCTGAAGGCTTCTGGGGATACTATCTCTGGCTCATCTCGACCTTTTCCTGCTTAAAACACTGCTTTAAAGGTATGAAACCTTATGAGAGGCTTTAAAAAATTAGGGTGTCATTTCTGAAAGCAGTGAAGGATTTGGATCACTCCTTTCCCACTGAAATTAAAGCTAAAACTTTTCTTGAAATCATGGGGAAAGAAAAACCTCTTTGGCAGCAGGTTTTAAAAATGCAGCTCCCCACAAGTTACACACGTTACCTTAACACTAAAGAGTGTAGGAATTTCTTTCAACACATTCATATTCCTCCATTCATGCATATGTCTTGCAAATGGGAATATAGTCACTTATGCTTGTAGCTAAAACAGTGCCCATTTTGTCAGCTCAGCAGCTGAAGAATAGGGCAATAACAGGTAAGATCAAAGGGCTTAAATAGCCTCTGTGGTCAGAATGACAAAATGCTTACAGCCTGGAATAGGATGTAGTCATTAGACTGGGGAAATGAACGATTTTGCTGAATGGGCACAATAGTAACTGATTTGGAGTGAAACAATGGGCCTTCACCTCATTGTAAGATCAGGAAGATTTGCTAGGTACACAGGAACACTGAAGCTTGGTTTTGAAGTTAATATGGGATGAATAAAACAATGGGAGAAATGATCCAAGCAGGGCAACATTAGAGCAAGAGCACTGATGGGGTCAGGGTATTTTGACCTTTAGGGTTAACCAGATCAAAGGGTTTGCTGATTAGCAAAGTTGCTTTTTTTCTTTTTTTAATTACCGTAAAATTGGCATCTCCATGGTTATTCTTTTAGTTACCTTTGCAGGTAGACATTGTCTATACAGAGCAGAAAAAATAATTCATGACAAGCTCTTTGTAACTTGAGAAGGGATAGTGCATCTATTACAGGAAAACAAATCTGTGGAATGTGTTTTCTTAAGGATGATACTAATTCCTCCTGTAACATAAATGCCTGACCAAATGTCCACTGGAGTCAATGGGAAAGCAGCTTAATGCCTTCAGAGAAGTTTGTCTCAGCCTTTGAAAGAAATTACCTAGTGTATTTTATCAAGTAACTAGGGCTCTCTTGCCCTTTTAATTTCTTAATATTTAAAATGTATGAGAGTGTAAAGTCATTGTTTTGACTGCAAATATTGTGCCATAATAATAGGAAAGAGGAGGGATAAGAAAGTGCAATTTTTATAAATGAATGTAGCTTTCTACCGTATCACTGGATCATACTTTGGTCCTTTTACTTCTGAAGTATAAGAGGTGGATTCACTTGGTGGTCTTTTTTTTTTTTTTTTTTTTGCAAGACAGTGAGAAGGCAGAATTAAAAGCTTCACCTAGTAGAATTAGGCACCTCAATCCATATTTTGGCAAAGGGATTTAAAAATGTGGCCCTAAATGACATGCCTATGGCCACCAAAATTTTCCATGTTACTCTGCTGTAATTATCTTACACAAAGAAATTGCCCTGGTACAAACTTCATTTCTCCTCCAATCAGGGAAACTGAGTGCAACCAAGGCATTTAAAAAGCAGTTGCCTTCAAGTATTGCATTTCCTCCTTAGCTATTTGGAAGGTGTTTCAAGTTAGAACCAGTTGTCAAGGAAAAAAGAGAGCAGGTTTAGGCTAAGACTGGAGCTCTGCAGTCTTTCCTATGCTGTTGTCTTGTTTTCTGGTAACTTGCAATCCTGAAACCTCATATAATTTCCTAATATTTCTGTGAATGACCTAGAACTTCATCTTCTCTACAATTGACCTGTTCTCTTCCAGAAAATCCTGTCTATCAGTTAAAGATACAGGTCCAAGGGATCTGATTTGGCAACCTTGGCTTTTCTAATGAAAAAAAACCCAAAACAAACACAAAAAAAACCCCACAAAACAAACAAACAAACAAACAAACAAACAAACAAAAAAAAAAAACAAAAACAAAAAAAAAAACAAGCAAACAAAACAACCAACCAACCAAAAAAACCCCACAACTTTTTTTCATGGAAATCTCAAAAATCTGAACAAGTTTAACGTGGGGTTTTCTGTTATTTCTTAGTTGACAAACTCATAAGACAGATTAAAAAAACCCAACAACCTGTCAATTTCAGATGAGGGTTGGATCTTCATATCTTCATCATCACAAATCATATGTTGCTCAGGATAAGTTTTGTGCACATTTTGCAGACAACTGCATCTGTGCTTGCCTACTGTGAGAGATAAAGGTATTTTCCAAGTCATGTTTGTAATTGAAAAGTAAAAGAGCATGGTTTTTTTCTTATCAAAAAGGGTTGATTTATTAGATGGTAATAATGCATTTGGACTACCCTTGAACTGGTATTGTTAGAATCCAACATACTTTGTTAGAATCCCAAAATAGGCTTTCATCCAGAAGTGATTGCTATTTAGAGGCAGTCTAGATACTTAGTTCAAAAGACTGATCTATTCTATCAATATATTGCCTTCAGATCTACACATGCTAGCTCACATACAAGTAGTGCCTATCATCATAGAATCATTATAGTTGGAAAGGACCTCTAGAATCAAGTCCAACCTTCATTCTAACGTCTCTCTATCCACTAGATATTAGTAGTCACGTGTCCATGTTTTTTGAAATACTCCTTACTCGAAATAGCTTCCAAATAAATCAGTTGTATGGGCCAACATATTATAAATATGCATTTCAGATGGCATTTCTCCAGTAATTTGTCTTTGAGAATTGCAGATTACAAATCAAAATGGAGGTTGGAGGGTAAATTATGGAATAGAGAGGAAGTGAAAATGTAATAAATCTTGAGTCAGTTATTAAACACATTTTAGATACGTCAAGAAAATTCAACAAAATTATTTTTCTATTATCACAGTTTTCTTAGGATGTAGGAAAAGAGATAAAGCTTTATCCTATATTTGTCAAACATTTTCTACTAAGTGCATTTTAAGAAGGTAGACGTACTTCAAATTTCTGTCTTTATGAATTCTAGAATATATTGTGAACTCAGAGCAAGTAATCTCCAAGGAAATTTGGTTTTACAGTATGCTTCAATTGGGAGAACTATACCAAATTAAATATCAAGGGATGACACCAAAAGATGCTCTGAACTGGGAAGTGTATATACCTACTAAGAATTACCATAGCCTTTTTACATTAAACAAACAAACAAAAAAAAAAAAGCAAGCAAGCATTTTTCCAAGGAAGTTAGGAGAGCACTGAGATGTATAGGAGCATCCATAAATCCTAATGTATCTATTCTGAAGTAAAAAAAAATGTGATGTGTTTCTGCTTTAGAGACAGAGAAGTAGAAATTCAAATGCTATAGTGTAGTGGCCTCACTGAAAAGGTTTGACTTGGAGATGTTGAACAGAAGCTTCCATTTAATTTAATGTCGGTGTCTGCATTCTAAGCCTCAAAGTTTAGATACTGATTCTAGATTTTAACTGTGACAAAAAATTTGGGGGAGGTGTCTTCACATTTTTATGGTATTTAATAATTTGTGATAAACATTTTCTTTAAAGTAATCTCCACATTAGCTCTATGATATTGAATAAAGACATTGCAGTGGACCATAGCCATTCATATGTGCCATTATGGGGGAGTGCCCAGGAGGACACTCCTCCTGGACACTCCTCCTAACCTCTGTCCTCTTCCTGCTCAGGAGGACAGTGGTTATGACTTTTTTTTTGAGATTCTGTGATTGCTCTGAAAGATTTTGGAAAGCAGCCTATATGGAAAATATCTGGAACTCCCTCAGACTGGCATAACTTCAGACCTCATAGACCAAGAAGGCATTCAAAGCAAAACCCAGCTCCTGAAGGGATAATTTATATGGAAATTTTGCAGTGTTTGGTATTTAGGAACCTGGATTCTGTCCATTGCTAACTTATTATTTTTTTCCTAATTTGCCCAGAAGGCTTATGAAATGTGTTATAAATCCTACATTTAAGAAAAGAGATACTATTTTATTCTTATTCTCTCATAGTTATGCTGTCATTTACGTACATGGCTCCCAGAAAGACCCCTGCAGTTGTGGTCATCCTTGTTCTAGCCAGGATTTATAAAGTAGCCCTATGAAAAAGGAACAACATATTCAAAGCAAAAAAATGAGGTTGAATGTGTAACTCAGTCTCCAGCTTGCCACTGTGTTAGATCCTAAATCAGATGCTAGAGCATACCTGGTGAGCAGCTGCAGACTGCTGCTGAGTTACTGGAGACCTCCCACTTGGTTACTCTCTGCCTGATGGATCTACCTCTACACCCTAATTGTACACAAAATGTCATGAAAGGGGAATTCCTGTGCTCAGAGGGGAGAGGTGGAGATTTGCTTTGGGAAAGGATGATATGACTTGCTGTGCAGGCACAATGGCTTAAGAAATCACATTGACATGAGTGCTGGTCAAATGAAAATCCCTTAACCCAGGCAAAATAGAAAATTAAAATATTGGTGAGTTTAGTGCATATAAATATTTCAGGTTTATTTTGCCTTTAAAGTTGCAATTATATTTTAGAGAGAGAGAATTTATTGATTTCAAAGGATGGACGTGCTAACACAGTAACCAATCCTTGGCGTGACATAGAAAACCTGAGGCAAAGTGTCTGAGACAGAAAATCTCTCCTTCCTTCCTGCAGTCCCACGTGTGCCTAGAGTTTCCATTACTGCTCGCTTTTGGAAGCCTAAAGGAAGCAACATGTGTGACAAAAGCAGTATTGAGGGCAGCAGTGCAGATCTCATGCCCCTGGTTACTGAAAGCGTGCTGGAGGAAATGACCACTCCAACCTCTGGGCTTCACCCCAGGGGAAGCTGGTGCAGAGTAAAGGCTAAAGAAATTAGTGCTCCACAGCCACAAGGTGAGTGCAAGAGGAGGCAGGGAAGAAGCACCCACCCCTGCAATAATCCAAACTCTAGAAAAGCCTCTCCACTGCTTCCTTTTCATCCTGCCCCAGACCTCAGCCCCACATTCTGCAGGAGACAAACAGCCCTGAACGTCAGGCCCCTTTAAAGAGCTCATGCTAAGCAGTCAAAATCAATTAGCACTCTCGAAGGAGGATGAATGATAATGGACACAGAATTGCCTTGGTACTCAGGGGACTGGGATTCAATTCTTACCTCTCAGACTTCCTCGGTGACTTCGGGCAAACCTATCTGCTGCTCTTTCCCCCTAAATCACATTTCAGATATCTTTTTACCTCACAGAGTTTTTGCAAGGTGTTTGATTCATGAAGTTCTATACTTCATAAATCTATACGAGTTTTGAAAATGTAAACTTGTGTGATTTTCTCCTCTGGACACACAGAGCTAATTGCAGTGTCTTTTGAAGCTGTATTACTTTTATCTAAAATTACCTATTAAAAACAACAACAACAAAATCCAAACAAACAAACAAACAAAACAAAAACAAACCACCCAAACATTTACAGAAAGGTGCAATGAAATAAGGTGGCAACAAAAATTATATTTTTTTCAAGACCAACCGATAAGGGACAGGAAGAGAATGAATGGAATATTTTTTTTTTTCAATGCAACAGTGAATGCTCCAGACAACTAATCCTCTTTTCTTTCAGAATCAGGAACTGATTCACAGGTGTTGATCAAATCACCAGGGTGCAAATAGCGAGGAAAAAACTCAACCATACACCTAGGATAGTCAACTATTTCAAAGGCAAAAATGACAGATGTTTCGAAATCCATAAAAGATGACCAGCTTTGAAAATCACCTTCTATTCACATGTTTCTAAAGATACCTATTATAGTGGTAACTAAATATTGACACCTGCCATATGTGTTCTGCATAAGGCAGCATCTTTATGGATTTTGCGCTCAGAAGTCCCAGATATTTTCTAGAACACCAAAAAAAGGTGTCCCATAGATTCATAACAAACTCTTGAAACAATGTTTTAATATTTAAGGTATCTAAATACATCAGAGGGCACCTACACATGTGTACATATGCACAGATATGCACAGTTTCAGATCTACTCACAGCCAAAGGAAAAGCACTAAATTCAGGGTTTGTGTCTTCATGCCCTTAGTTGAAGGGAAATTTCTTGCTGCTTAACCTTTGAGTTTGTTTTATTTTAAGACAGTTACACTTTTCTTTATACTTTAAAAATTAGGCTGTTTTTTTCCCCCCTACCCTTGTTTCATGCAGATGATGAACCCTTTGAAATGTGCTTGCTCTTGTTGCCCACTAGAAGGAGAGGGGTGAATGCCATATATCTAATTGTGTGTCTCCACAGAAACTTTCCTCTAATTCCTGGTTGCTAACCCACATTCTTTAAGTCCTCTGGCCTCTTTCCCAACACTTCTCCTCTGTCTCACAAAGAAAAGAATTTGCTTTTTTTCCCCCCTATCCAAGGTCTTTTCTCATTTCAAAGCAAGCTACTTGAATGACTATTCAGTGTGTGCAGAATGAGGTCTCTCCACAACACTATGCTATAGTAAAAGCCGTGTGTGCTTATAAAGGCTGCTTGAAGGCAGCCCTACCCCACAGTGGCCCAGGCGGCATACACAGCACCCTGACCTAGCCATCTGTATGCAAATCTCCACAGACTAAGTAAACTTTCATAAAAATGTTCTGGCCCCTCTTTCTGTGTGTTTAGCAATTATTAGTGCACATTGGTCCTTTGTGTTATATTATTATGCTTTGTGTGCAGAGGAGACTCCCTGGCACCTGCGCTTGTAGGTGGCAGATGGCAGTTCTTGGCAGCAATACGGAAGTTTTCCTGAATGCAGCTAAGCCACAAACTGGCATCTTTTATTTCTTTATGCATGTACTGAGGAGAAAGGATTAGTGGTAGATTACCAGTAGCCTATCAAGGTATTTAACAACAACAACAACCAAAAAAAAAAAAAAAAAAAAAAAAGTGGGGGAGAATCTAGTGAATATTTTGATAAAGGGAAGATCAAGAGGAGACTGGAGTAAATTAAATTAAATTTTGCCAAGAAATAGCTATGTATTAATTCAGTCTCTTACACACAGAGGTTACAATTTTACCTTTCTCACAAGGGTGAAAAATAGAGAACTTAATGATAATAAATTTGTTTTTCTGGAATATTTGTTGGGTTCTGTCCCTGTGGAGGAGCAGAACGTGGAGGTTTAGTATGACTGCTACGTTGTTGATAAAGCACCAGTGATCATGAAGGATCACAAATTGTGATCAATCAAATAACACACGAAGCAATCAAATTGCAGCTGGCTCTGAAGGGTAGAGAGCTAGTAAATCAACCACTGCTGCTCAGGGTGCTGCACAGCATGGGTGGAAAAGAGAAATGTTGACGAATAACAATCTACTTGTGAATACTTAAAGGTAAAAGTGGTTTCTGCCTTAAACTAGACACTAAAGAAATCAAGAAATTAATGAAGTGCATATAAAACTTCTAGATGTTAAGAGGACATACATTATCAGTAAGTATGAGCTAGGAATAATGGCTATATTATTGATAAGTATGAGCTAGGAATGGTGGGCCCAGTAAAGCAGAAGAGAGAATTATTCCTCTGTAAAGAAATAACTGGAAGGCTGAGATCTGGAAAGTTGTTCTTGGTCTCTTTCTAATTCTGACAGCTCCTGAGGTAGGCAGCCAGCTGTGATTTCTAAGAATGGGTGTTTCTATGGCTTATATCATCTTCCTCAGTAACCACGTTTCCAGGACTACAAACAGCATCTTAAAAGAGCCTTATTCTGTATGTTTCATTTTTACAGCATATTTCCATGGTACATGATTTCTGCCTTTTTAAACCATTTTTAATAAATGCTATCATTCTCTTTGACTACATGCAGTGTTAGACTTCTCAGAAGATCACACAGAAGCATAATACTCAAGGGAGAAATAGTCTGTAATGGATAGAGCCGTTCTCACCCCATTAGGTGGGCAAAAGAGAGAGTGTTTGAACCACAGACCTCAGAGCACAGGAAAAATATTGTCTCATTCCCAAGGTAAATCAGGGAGACTGTACCATGGCAGCGCAACCTTAGGTGGCCTTTTTAGAGTAAAGATACAGGAAAAAATATATGGAAAGGGAGCAAACCACACACAAATGGAAAAATGATGGGGAGAAAAAAAAAGTGAAACAGAATGAGGAGAAAAAAAATGAAGTGTCAAAAATAGTAAACCAAATCAAAGAAAATAAATGCATATTCAAAAAAGCCCACACCACACAAACTAAACCAACTAAACAAATAAAAAATATCATCCAAACTCAACAGGGATAAAAACATGCAGGTAAAAAGAATTAAGGGAAAATAGGCAGAGTGAAACATAGACTGATGATATCACACCCAGACATAGAAAAGAATAGTGAGGCTCACCCAAAAAGAGTAAGTTTATTCTTGGAATAGTAAAAACACAGACACAGTCTACTCGTGTAAAACCTGTTAGAGATGGACACAGTAACACTTAACTAGACTGATGTTTGGATGGGACAAGGAAGTCCAGTTCCTTTTGGTATTAGTACAGAGCACACTACTATATGCTATGTGATGCCCCATGGATGTGCAGATGCCATCAAACCCCCATTCAGGGATACACCTGACCCTGTTCCATATGCATTTTGTCACTCAATGTGGTTAATATTGTTGCTGTATGTTTCTTACTACCTTTCTGAAGACACATGTAGTCCAGCAAATGAAGGGATGGAGAGACAGCAAAGGCACAGGACCCACCTTTCTGTTACTTCTGTCCCTCCACAAAAAACCCTGTACTCTAATAGTACAGGTTAAGCCTGTATTTAACTTTCAAAATTTCTGTCTGACTATGGAAAATTACATGATCTTGAAAACACCAGGGCAATATTTCAATTATGTTAATTATAGTAAAGGTTAATAAGTGAGGAAAAAAAATGAAGCTATTTTGCATTAGGCTAAGAGGAGATTCATAGATTCAGTCTACATGGTACAGAGAGATATCTTGTACAATAACTTGAACAATTACTTTGTTTTCCCATTTAAAGACAAAAAAACCTTTTTCCAGAAGCTAACTTAAAAAATGTACTTAGAGTACAAAATATATTTTAAAGACATCAGATGGTAGTGTAAAGCCTATAAAAGGAAGCTATCCATCCTGTAGAAATAAAGTGTTGATTTTATTCCAGTTGAGTTAATTCTTAAAGACAAGAGAATCTCCTCCAGGGCAGACAGGACAGTAACTGCTGACACTGGCTTTCTTACTTAGATAATTGCTTATCGTTATTTTTGGGATAAAAGTTATTTTGGTTGTATTTTAGAACTACTTAACAGAAGACTCAGTAAGTATGCATACATAAATTGCATTCAATTTTGCCAACAGATAGCTCTGCATTAATACATATACATTCATACACCCAAACACACACATGTGCTTATAAAAAAGGCCTTTTGGTGTAACATTTAAAAAGGGCTTTAGTTGAAGAACTTTACAAATGACAGCCCTAAGGCACTAGTAGGGATCGAGGAGCTGGTGACCCCTGCTAGACTGAGCTATTATGAATGGAACATACTGCAAAGCAGATGTCCAGACTCAGAAGTGCCTCAGGTGCATCATTGTCCCTCAAACATACACAGACATTGAGCTTACACCACCTGAAAACTTTCTGAGTTGAGGATTCATTCTCCTTCCCAATAACAATTGTCTTATGCAGCTGCCAAAAATTACAGCAGGGCTGAAAGGATGAGTTTTATTTCTGTTTCCACTTATTTTCTTTTCAGTCATAAGAAGGTAAAGTGATTTTACAGAACACAGAACTGTATTCACTAAGGACCAGCACTTGCCATTGTTATCTGAGTGTGATTCTCTAGAAGTTAATAAAAAAGCAAGCAGACAGTCTCCTTTGGAAGATTCAAACTGCATCTGCTTCTCTCTGGTGGATAACAGGGCACCTAACCTCACTTGAGTTTACTAAGCATTTAAACTGTAAGTTAAAGTAAGGTGTCAGTTCAAAGCAAGCTCAAAGGCATTCAGTGGATACTAGTATGTATTCTGCTAGTTCTCTTGGGAAACTCTCCAAAATGTTGGTTAACATCACTGTGGTACCTTTTCAGAAGATGCCTACAGCTCCATTGAACTGCTGCTTCCTCCTCTGCTTTCATCTACCTGATGAAACGATGGGTTCTGTAACTTGCAGTTATCTTGTATGATCTTGCAAGGTACCAAAACCACATGGCAGTCATTAAAATCACAGCTTCTAACAACACACAATGCTTGATGTCCTACACAGGCCCATCCAAAGGGTCTGCTTTCTCCCTGCTCACTCCCTCATCTCCTTTGTGTAACAGATTGAAGAGGCATCTGAGTTGAATGCTCAATCCTACTCAAAGGCAAGGGATACTTGTGTCATTTCTGGGGATCAGTCAGCTTTGCAGCCTTGTTCCCTATTCTGGAATGTATGAGGACATCCTGAAAAGCACATTCATTTTTTCTGAATTAATAGCTGGAAGCTGACAGTACTATAGAAATCAGGTTTTTTAATGTTGAAGTATAAATCAGTTAAAAAAAAAAAAAAAGTTATTTCAGGTAAAATATACTGTTGCATCCAGATTATTAGATCACTGATATATGATAAAGAGGGAAGTACTTTTTTTTTAAATTGGAAATATGTATTTTTTTATAAACTGCCCTATATAAACTCCTTATCTTTTTTTGTCATTATTGCAATTTTACTGTTCCTTTGAAGGAAAAAAGTTATAATGGCACTAGGAGAAATAAAACCCCTGACCCCTTGGTCCTGATTCTTATCATATTTGTACTCTGCAGCAAGAAATATTTTTTGTCATGTCATGAACACTAAAATCACAGCACACTGCCCCAGGAAATGACTGGCAACAACCCTACTGATAAACTGAGCTTTGCAAGAGCTCATTCCTTGTCCCAGAGGCCAGATGGTCTGGGTTGGTCAAGTTTGGCACAATATTGTGTTTCAGTATTGGCTCTGGCTCCTCTTAGCTCACTAGTATAGATAATAACAAGAATGGAATATGTATTCATCTTTACATACATTTATTTATTTTCCTTGCACAAAATAAGGAAATCAAAGAACAATATCTTATGAATTGGAGATCAGTGCTCACCAGAACAATCTGAATACAACCCTTTTAGATAACTCAATATAGCCATATAGGTGTACATATACATATGTTTATATGGACACAGATGCATTCATTTACATATATATATATTGATAATAAAATTTTTTGAGGAGCCATTTTATTTCACACTTGGAATCCAGTCTTTTAGAGGCTAGAAAAAGACATAATGTTCAGGCAGTCTCTTTGTATCTTCATCTGATATTGGCCATTGCTGAAGATAGGATCGTAGAGCTGACCCTTAGATCTTACCCCATGCAACAAAAAATACTGGTGCCTAGAAAGTCTGTCCAGGTTTTAGGAAAGGTATTTATTCAGTCATACAAGCATACATGCACAATTGCATAATGTGAGAATATTCCTTTTTCTGTTTTCAGTTTTCAGTCCACTATCTTAGATATCCTTTATGGTGACCATCCCAAAAAATTGAGTCCATAGAATAAGGCAAATGAAGTCTTGTCCCTTAGGTGTGATTGCAGAATTCTACTTCTAAATTATCTGTACTTTGTAAGAGTTTAAGATCTTATCATTAATAAAGATTTAACTAATTCTGTGTCCTAACTCTTTGAGATGTGCATGTGCCTAATGCCAATCAACTGAGTGAGGTTATTTCAGAATTTCTCAGCAAATTATTTGAAGCATTCCAGACATGATGTATAAGGTAGCTCTTCTTTAAAATTAATGAAGGCATCTTCATGAATTACTGTACTAGTAGCCTCATCAAAATACCACTGAAAGCATTGGCATTTTTCCATTGACATTCTGAGGTTTGGTTTAGGCTCTATCTAATCTCTTCCAGATACTGTCTGATGAGAAAATATGTGCATGCTTCAAAATGCTCCCACACTTTGCAAAAGGGATGGGAGAAGGATGAAAAAAACTAACAGAAAAAAATAATGGGAGCAAGTAACCTTTGAAACTGATCATCATAAGTTAAAAGCCAGTATCTCACAAAAAAAAGATGAAACTCATCCAAATCTTGATTGAATAATATTTGATCCAGGCTAACAAGTTGCTTCATTTCTCTCATGCAATAGTTAGCATTGCCAAGCCTTGCTGAATTCAAGAAATTCAGAAAGCACTCAACACCTTGCAGAGCTGAAGGAAAACACCTTTTGAGGAATGACATGAGTATGCTTATACAAAATTAAATTGAAAAAGATCACAGTCTGAGAATATGGACACTTTTCTGCATGTTATGTAAATTACTGCCCATTTTACCATGTAGATGATCCCCACCTGTATCACAGCTTTACAAGGTCCATTTCCTTCCCATTATCATTTGTAATTTTCACACTACTTGGTCCTCCAGTGTAAAATCAACACAAGCTGTAGCAAGTATTGTGTTAAAAACAGAGCTGCAGAAACTTTAAAGAAGTCCTATCCTAGGAATCTCCCTCTCTGCCAGGGGAATTCCATGGAATAAATAATAAATAAAACCCCACAAACAAGAAAACCCCAAGCCCACAATCATAAACATCAACTTCCTATAGAACAAGTGACAACATAATTATCCAGGACTTGCATTTCCAAGTAGAAAATTTTAGAAGCTAAAAGCACTTCTTGGTGAAGAAATTTCTAAGGAAAAGATCACAAAGGAGAATGAAATGAGGAATGTAATAGAAGTTTATCTTTAGAAAAAAAGATTGACTCACATTACCCCGTTTGCAGTGCTCATGAACAAATCTTATGCCACAGTATGCTCCTAAATATGCATAGTCTGCAACACAAAATCTCTGTATTAACAGGTGGAAACAGAGTCCTAACAAAATGAAAACCTGTAATTAAACTTGACTGGTTAGTTAAAACAAAAGTAGCTTCGATTTTTACATAAATCACCCTGCATTATATCCATAAACTTGAGATTTATGATATGTGAGAGATTTTTAAATGTTGCTTGGCATTCGTTCATTTGGAGGAATTAACTCTACTGGCCTTGAGATAGATTGAGGGCAACAGGAGGATGTAAAAGCCAAGGCTCACATTCATTGTAGCTTCACAGCATTTCAAGTGTTTTAAACAATCATGTTCTAAGGTTGATTTTGCAGGCTGTCTTAGTCACTATCTCCAGTCAAGACTCTTGTGTAAATAGGGTTTGTTCTACCCCAACAGTGTATCTATTGTAACTTAGGGCCACCTGTTAGACAGCATGAAGTGTTGCCTAAAAAAATACACAATAAGCAGATTGTTTGTTACAGTTGTGCACAGACAACTGTATTAGTGTTCTTCACACCATATGTCTATATAAACAGAGCTGCAGTGAGCTATTCACCAGAGACTGGTGAAGAAGCTTCTCTTAAAAGATCCAGGGCTTACATGCATTGGTTCACCTGTTAGGCTTACATCAGGATTTCAGATGCTTGGCCTCAAAGGACAAAAATCCCTTCAGCAGTTTCTGCAAGCAGTTTCATGCTAAAAGAAAGTAAAAAAAAAACAAAACAAAAACAACCCAAAACAAAAACTCAACAAATAAAAATAATCCACCACAAACCAAAATAATTAAATAAATATAAACCAAACCAATATAAACTCCACATTTAGTGCTTTAGTAGCTTTGTGTGAAGGGAGGGGGAGCAAAATTGGCTTCAGAGAAGCAGTTTCACAACCTTTCAAAGTAATAATATTATTTTATTATACATATTATAACTGCTTTTGTTGTTAGTATGAAATACACTTTCATCCACGTATCAAGACTAAATATGAAGTATCATAAGATGAATTTGTGAGCTCAGTCATATCCAGGGTTCTTGCAGACTTGGTGAGACCATCTTGGAAAACTTCTTTGATTAACTTCACTTTTTCACAAGGAGATATTTTGAGGAAGGGCAAGGAATGAAAATTTATTGGTTGTGGACAAAGAAAAATGTTACAGTAAAGTAAGCAACAGACACCACTGATAGCCCATGGTGTAAGAAAGAATAGAATAGAATAGAATAGAATAGAATAGAATAGAATAGAATAGAATAGAATAGAATAGAATAGAATAGAATA